>JAMJFZ010000056.1:26195000-26442500 GCA_026225945.1 Cricetomys ansorgei
TACCTAACTGTCCTCTTAACAACACGTCATCCAACTCAGAAATGAACGAAGAAATTTTAGAGGTAAACTACACCATAGATGTACACATAACAGACATATACAGAATATTTTAGCCAATAGATTTGGAATGCCCATTATTTTCAGAAGCTCATAGAAACTTCTCTAAAATAAGCCACACTATAGGCCATAAAACAGATCTTAATAAATAAAAAATAATCGAAATAATTTCATATATCTTATCAGATTATAGTGAAATAAAAGTAGAAGTCGGTCTCAAGAGTAACCACATGGATATTCAGAAAGCAATGCACTGTTAAGTGAATGGTAGGACACTGAAGAAATGGGAGGAATTTTGAAAATTCCTAGGATCTAATGAAAGTTACAGCAAAAAATATTAGAATTTTATAAGTGCTAACATTAAAACAAATCAGAGAGATTTCAAATAAATAATGTCATAATAATAATAAAAGGCTTGGAAGAGCAAAAAGCTAAACTCCAAAGATGTAAGTAGCCAGAAAAGCTGGCACTAAGAAATAGAAACCAAAGTATCAGTGCATAGACTGAGTCAAAAGAGTTGATACTTTGAGAATAGAATTATGACCTACAAACTCTTAACCAAACTAACCCCGAGGAAGTGAAAGAAGACCCAAATCCATGATATTAGAGGTGAAAGGGGAGTTGCTACAATGAATTCCAATGAAATCTAGAGGGTCATTAAGAAACACTTAGAAAACCAATATTCCAGAAACTTAGAAAATCTACAAGAAATAAATGAATTCTTAGGCATATATGACTTATCCAAATTGAACCAAGAAGATGAAAACCACTCAAATAGATCCAAAACAACCAATGAGAGTGAAGCAGTAATAACAAATCTTTCCATAAAGGAAAACCCAAGACTGGAGAGATTCATTCATTACTGAATCTCATTAAACCGTTAGAGGAGAGCTAATGCCAACACTTCTCAAATTGTTCTACAAAATAGAAAGGGAAGACGCATGACCAAACTTCTTCTAGAAAGTCGTTATTAATATAATGCTAAAATGGAGCAAATACAGCTAACCACCACCAAGAAAACTGTAGTCCAGTTCCTTTGAGAAAACAGATACAAAAATTCTCAACGAAATACATGAAAAACAAACTCAAGAGATTCATACATCAAGACCAAGTTAGTTTCATCCCAGGAATGCAAGGTTAGTTCAACATGCATAAATTAATAAGTGCAATACGGCTCATCAGTTGACTTGAGGACTGGAAGTACATGATCATTTCAAAAGATATAAAAGAGGCCTTTAACAAATTCAACATTCCGTTATGATAAAACCCCAATGAAACTAAGAATATAAGAACTGTATCTCAATAAAATAAAAGCTATATATGACAAAACTCAGAATTGAAAGCATTCCCTCTAAAATCTGGAATGAATTAAGTCTTAGTCAAGAATTAGTCTTACAGAGCTCAATATCTTAACTAGAATAATAAGGGAAGAGAAAGAAAACAAATAGGACAAGAAGGAGTCAAAGCATCTTTATTTACAGATGACATCATCCTATCTTTAAAAGACTTTAGAACAGAGTTTCTAAATCATCCTAATGCTGTGACCATTTACTACAGTTCCTCATGTTCCGGTGACTCCAACCATAAAATTACTTCTGTTGCTACTCCATAACTGCAATTTTGCTACTGTTATGAATGGTAACATAAATATCTGATATGCAAATGGTCTTAGGTGACTCCTGTGAAAGGGCCGTTTGATCCCCCCAAAGCTGCTGTGACCCACAGGTGGAGAACTGTTACTCTAGACACTCCACCAGAAGGCTCTTAGGTATAATTAGCATCTTTAGTAAGGTACTGTAATATGAAATCATCATGCAAAGAACAGCAGCCTTTGCATATATCAATAATGAAATTGCTAAGACAGAAATCAGGAGAATAATACCACTCATAATAGCTTCAAAAAGTAAAATAAAGTACCTAGAAATTAACCTAATGAAGTAGAGGAAAGATCTTCATAACAAAAACTTTAAAACATCAAGTAAGAAATTGAAGAAGACAGTACAATAAAAGACCTTCCATACTCAGAATCGACACAATTAATATTGTATAAATGGCTATATCATAAAAACAATCATCACCAAAATTACATGCAATTCCATTAAAAATTCTTTTTCGTACAAAACTAGAAAAATAATCCTAAAAGTTAAAGTACAGAAGACCCAAACCAGCCAGAACAATCCTAAAAAAGGAGAAAAGTTGGAGGCATCACACTACATAATCTCAAACTGTACTACACAGCAATAGCAATAGGGCTGTACAATAATGCTTCAAACCAGGCACACATAGCAGTGAAATAGAATAGAATATCCCGAAATAAGCAGGAACAGCTACAGCCATTTATTCTTCAACAAGAGTGCTTTTAAAAATATATATTAGAAAAAGAATAGCCTTTTCAACAAATGGTTCTGCCAAAAATGGATATCCACTTGGACATGAATGAAACTAGATCCACATGTCTTATTCTGTATAAAAATTAACTCAAAGTGAACCAAAGATCTTAATGTAAGAACTGAAACTTCTGGAGGAGATATAGGTAAAAGACATCAAGATATAGACATATACAAAACGTTCTGGAAATGATTCCAATAGCACAGGCAATGATCTGAACTTTCTGTACAGCAAAGAAACCAATCACCAAAGTGAACAGACAGACTGCATAATAATAAAATCTCTTTGCTAACTATTTATCAGGAGGGAATGATACCTAGAATATGTGAAGGACTACAAAATTAAATGCTTAAAATTAATCCAGTCAATAAATAGACTAATAACAGGAAGAGATACTTTTCTAAATAAGAAATACAACTAGTAAATATTTGAAAAAGGGTTCAATATCCTTAGCCAGGGTGGGGGGATTGCGAGTGGATACAATGAAACCATTCTGACAGTCCATCTTACCTGTGTGAACAGTGACTAACAAGAAGCAAATGGCAATCAGTGCTGCTGGTGATAAGGAGAAAGAATAAGTCTCTCATTATTTTTAGCTTTCTCTCTTTGGGTGTGTCTATGTGTGTGTGTGTGTGTGTGAGAGAGAGAGAGAGAGAGAGAGAGAGAGAGAGAGAGAGAGAGAGAGAAAGAGAGGAAGAGGGAGGGAGGGAGGGAGGGAGAGAGGGAGGGAGAGAGAGAGAGAGAGAGAGAGAGAGAGAGAGAGAGAGAGAGGGAGGGAGGGAGGGAGAGGTAGTGTTCAGGTGCTCTTGGAGGCCAGAGCTATTGTGTTACTCTAGAATTGCTATACAGGCAGTTGTGAGCCACCTGACTTAGATGCTGGAAACCAAACGTGAGTACTTTGGAAGAAGAGTACATACTCTCTTTCTTTTTTGTTTTTGTTTTTGTTTTTGTTTTTGTTTTGAGACACGGTTTCTCTGTTGTAACTCTGGCTGTCCTGGAAGACTCTGTAGACCAGGTTGGCCTCGAACTCACAGAGATCTGCCTGCCTCTGCCTCCCAAGTGCTGGAATTAAAGGCGTGCACCACCACCCAGCAGAAGAATACATACTCTTAACTGCTGAGTCAGGCATCTCTCCAGGCCCCAAAGAAGGAAGAACTCCTTTACACTACTGGCAGTAATCGAAATTGATGCAGCTATATGCAAACCGGTATTCAGGTTCCTGGAAAAAAACTAAAAGTAAAGCTACTTAACCTATACTACTTCTGAGTATATTTCCAAAGGACTCTAAGTCAATACATCATAGAGTATTTTAAACATCCATGTTTATTGTATTAGCACAATAGAACGAGTCTAGATTATTGTTATAGTTAGCTTTAGCGATCAACTTCATATAAACCTAGAGTCATCACGGAAGAGACAAATTTTGGTTGAGGAACCTCAAAGTTTTCTTAATGACTAATTGATATAGGCGTACCCACCTCAGTGTAGGTGGGGCCATGCCTAGGCAGGTGGGCCTGGACTGAATAAGAAAGATAGCTGAGCAAGCCAGGAGGAAGCAAGCCAGTATGTAGGTTATCTATTTGGTTCCTGCCTTTGCTCCTTCTTCAGTTCCTGCCCTGACATCCCTTCATGATGGATCTGTAAGATGAAATAAATCCTTCCCTCTCCAAGTTGTTTGTGGTTATGTTTCTCACAGCACTAGAAAGCAAAGTGGGACAACCATCAGCAGCAGATGAAGGGGCAAAATAATGTCCTAATATACAACAGACTTTTATTTGGCCATAGGGAAAAATTAAATCATGACATTGCAGGACCATGGATAAAACTGGTCATCACTATGCTAAGCGAAATAATCCAGGCTCAAAAAGACAACTACTGGGTGTTTTCTCTCATACACAGATGCTGGGGGTGGGGGTTAGAACGGGGATTATAAGAAGGAGAAATACATATTAAGGGAGGGGTGAGAGCGGAAAAAAGGTCAAAGAAATATATGTGATAAATCAAAAGGGGGGGACTGCTTGGGGAGAGAAGGGAGCCCAGGAAGACAAGGACAAGAATAGGGGAGGGTTTTGAAAGAGGGGAAAATAAGAACAAAGCATGACAGATATGCACAAAAACACCGTAATAGAACCATTATTTTGTATGGTATTTAAAAAATTAATAAAAAGCAATATATTTTGTAACGTTTTAATTTTCATAAGTATAATGTGTCATTATATAATTAAAAAGAAAAATAAGTTTTTGGGGCTGGAGATATGGGTCAGAGGTTAAGAGCATGCATTGGTTTTCCAGAGGACCTGGGTTCAGTTCCCAGCACACATGTGCTGGCTTGCAATTGACTGTAATTCTAGTTCCATGGGATCTGATATCCTCTTCCGGTCTCCTCAAGCACTAGTCATGCATGTGTGTGTGTATGTGTGTGTGTGTGTGTGTCTATATATATATATATATATATATATATACACACAGGCAAGACACTCATATACATAATAAATAAACCTCAAAAATAGGTTAACGAAAGATTTCATAACATCTATGAAAAAACTATATACAACCCAAACCTATGAGTATCTGCAAGCAGACGTACATAATTACAAAGTTCCTACAGTCTATGTTAAGTACTAAAGTATTAACTCAAATTCCAAAAGATACACTTCTAAAAGGCACACTTCTAAAAAGTTTTTAAAAATAACAAATAATTGAAGATAATACCAGAAAGAACAAAGGAACAAAGAACACAAGACAATCAGAAGTACACTCAGCATTGTTCATAATTATGTCAAATGTAACAGACTAAACACTTCAACTAAATGTCAGGTATTGTTCGAGTCAATTTTTAAGAAGATTCAAAATACGCTATCCACATATAAAGACAGCTGAAAGTAAATGGGTGAGAAAACCATACCAAGCCAGACACAATGGACTTTAAAACAGAGACACACCAGAAATGAGGCCATGAGGACAAATAGTCAGGAACACAGACAACTACAAACACATACATTGAATTAACAGGACTTCAAAATGTACTAAGCTATTTAATGAAAGAGAGAAATAGAAAATTCCTCTTTCAGTAACTGATAGAACTAGCCAAAAATAAGTCAGTAAAAACACCACAGTCTGCTTTGAAAATGGCCACTTAGGATGTCCAGTTGGCCCGACTTGCCCATGCAAGTTCTAGGGCAACTTTGGAATTCCTCATATGGGAATATGTGTTAGACCAAATTAACCATGTTCTGTCATGGTGCCAACCACATTTATAGCTCTCTGCCTTGAAAAATGTCTCATGAGGAGTTTATTGAAGAAGTACTGAGATCATATTTTTCCATCATGAGGATTTTGTTCCCCACTATTACTAACCAAGGCTGCATGGTGCTTCACTATAGACCTGAGATAGCTCTACATTTGCCAGTGTCTTATGACATACAACCAAGACTCTGCCTAAACTGAGAAAATGGTCAAAAGCTTTGTCTGTGTGATGCTGTCTCCCAAAAAACTTTAGCCAGAATATAATGAGAAAATGAAGCTGTTAGGTAGTTTGGAGCTGAAAAGATGTGTAGAGATTCCATGGCAAAGAGTCAGAGTTATAAGTAAACCCACTGCGACAGGGAAAACACAGGAAAGAGAAGATGAACAAGCAAACGAGAGATGTAGAAGCAGGCAGACACTTGGAGGACGGGCGGTGCGGTTGGACAAGCACCAGAGGAATGAAGCCCAACTCCTGCTTCTGACTGCAGCAGAGAACTGGCTGTTGGTGGTTATTTGCTTCGAAGTTTCTATTACCTTATTATGTAGCCTTAGAGTGAACCCCAGCTTACAGGACACAATGTGAGAGGGCTTTTGTGCAGTCAATAAGCTTAATTAAGTCAAAGTTATCTACAAAATATATGAACTATTTAATAATTACCAACTATCGTAGTTGGTATTTTAACTTAAGCGTGGTGGTATCCTTTTTAGTCTTTCATATTTTTCTGACATTTTACATTCTTTTAACCAGTACTGCTACTCTAAAAAATAAAACACCAGTTAACACATAAAATTTGTTTTAAAAAATATGGAACAAGTAGTCAGAGGAAATTAAAAGAAAATTTAAATTTAATCCATAGTTTATTGGCCCTATAAATCGTATTTCTTTGAAATATATCTTTTCATGTGTTTCACTCATGGAATGCAATTATGTTTTTATGGATATAGTAATTTATAAATGCAAAAGGACACCACATACTGACTGACTACACAGAAATCATGACTGTAATACAAACTATAAGCGGTTCGGTAACAGAATCAGACTAAGATAAACTGAGTTTGGATATCAGCTTTTCCACATATGTGCTTAAGAGACTTGTGGTTTACTGAGGACCTCGCTTTCTGTCTCTTATGTGAAGATTAAATGACAGTACTTAAGTGTCAACCATCAATAGCAGCTGTAGGCCTTTTGCACTGTGGTTTTACTTCCTCAGCTAGAGGAAGCTCAGTGCCGTGGTTTTGGGAATCGCACCCTAGTAAGGTCTTGCTTGGAGAAATAAAGAATGAGAGGGAATTAGAGAGACAGAGGATTTAAAGAAAAACCTTAGCATAAATGGACCATGCTCATTAAGGAAATCAGAATCCCTGAGATCCCATCTGAATCACAGAGGGCCTGAAGCAACCTCTTACAGCAGGGGGCACTCTTGACACCTCAGAAAGGCAGAGTCTAGCATAACCGATACCATGAACGAATGAACGGCATAATGATAAAGCACAACAGCAAAATGAACATGGCTGAGGACATGGGGAAAGTTAGCTTGTAGAAGCCCAGAAAACAGCTGCCTCTGACCTCCAGGTCCTACTCAGGACCAGTTCTGAACTTAAGGAAGTAAGGAAGACAGGGAGGGAGGAAGCAGTGAATTGCGCAGTTTTCATCCTTACCACACAGTAGGTAGTTAACAGTGTCCACTGAGTGAACGAATATGTGCACAAACAAGGCTCTCTCCAAAACACCTGATGGCCATGATAACTGAAGTCCCACTGATTCATGGGTAACCAAGCCATTGGCAACATTTTCCTGGTGCTAGATGGAAATTAGACAGCAAAGTCTTACTTTGTTATCATTATGCTTCCTAACTCAAGTGGAGTGCAATAGCAATTTGGAAAGTGCAGGTTGGCCTACCACAGGCATGAGAGGGCCAAATGGTTGCCAAGGACAGGGTGAACTTGAAATATTTAAATAAAAGCACATGTCTATCCATTCAACTTGAAAAGAAGCTGATGTAGCAGCATCTAAATGATGCTTGTAGTTTTTTTCTATTAGTCTGACTCATATTTATGAAAGTACAACTCATTCATGGATTTTCAGAAAATGATTGTCCCAAGGAAATACGAAAAACACAAAATAAATTACTCCAGTTTTGACCATTGTCCTGTGTGACCCCCGGAATTCTGAATTAGTACAATGCACAAGAGGAGGAGTAAAAAATAAATTCAAAGCACTACAAATGCTTAAACATAAGATTTTTGCCTTCATAATACCCGATTCAAAGCTATTTCCAGAGGGGTCCTCTCTTTCTTGTTCTAAAAGCAGCATGGGGAATGGGGGTAACCTTGGCTAGATGTGCAAATTCCTGTTACTATGGAAGAGTGGAACAGTTGTCCTGGTCCAGGAAAAGTCAAGTGCTGCCCTGACTGCAAGAATGGGAGCCCAATGTGGAGACCCATGTGCCTTGTCCTAATGCAGTTCTCTCAATAGTATACAATAAAGCCGTTACCATGGCAACCGGACCTTCAGCCACACAAAAGAAACACCTCAGATTCTTTCTTAAGAACCCCACAGATCCCACACGTACAAGGGATTTGTCTAAAAAGTACTTTCCTAATGCTATTTTTAATGTTTGACAGATTTAGGATCCTAAATCAAAGTCAATTGTACAGACATGGACATGAACTGAGTACATAAACAGTTGAGTTACGCCCTTACAGTGTATTTGTTACATGTGTGTGTGTACACATGATATGTGTATGTGCATATTTGCATGGTTTGGGTACATGTGTGGGTACTTGTGTGTTGGTGCAGGTGTGTACAGGTGGAGGCCCAAAGTTCAGCTTGTCCCAGGATCCTTTGTCTATGCTTCCCAAGTGCTGGGGTGTTGTGGAAGTTTATTTTTAGTTATTTATAAAATACTTGTTTTATGCACTATTGGGTGAAGGGATCTCTAGGTCTTGGCATTTTGTATTGTTTGCAGGTGTTGCACTTTTGTGGAGGATGTTTGATCACTAATGATCTGCATGTGCAATTAATAGAACACCAAAGAGTTCTGAATCAATAAAAATTCCTGAGCTCAGATGCTCAGGGTTCCACTGTACAGTATGTCACTGGCCAGGATGGTGGTTCCCTCTGTTAAAGTCTGGCAGGGTTTGCATCAATGAAAATGCCTCAGTGTCTTCTTGGCTGTGCTGCCACAGCAAGCAAATGGTTCCCAACTTGGTAGGCAAAAAGTAAAGAAGGGCAAGATATCACGCCGGCTATATCCAACATGGAGACAAGGAAGAAGAAAAAGAAACTCCAGATCTTGCAGAGTCCATTTTGTTATGTTTTGTGCAAACCTGTCCAGATACTGGTGAGGTGAGATGGTTTTGATAAGACACATCTGCTACAGTGGTGAGAACTCTACCTCATAAGGGAATTCTTCCTGCAGACAAGGTTACCAGTCTTTTTTTTACTGCACACCAGATTCTATCTTAAAACCTGGAAAGTGTTCCCTCAGGGTCAGCACACAGAAACTGTCTTCTAGAACTGACTAAGTTGGGTCTTGTGCTGGTTACCTTACTTGGTACTGTAAGAGTCACCCAGGTGGTGTTAGTTTTGGAGGCATGAAGGGGTCATGGAGAGCAACTGAGGCTTGGCACTGTGAAAGGCCAGGAGAGACCATTGGCAAAAATGCAACCATAGAAGTAGTTGAAGGCCCATATTGAAGCAGTCATGCAGAGAAGTTGGGGCTTGGTACCATGAAGAGAACCCAGGAGAGGCCATTGGTATAAGTGCAGCCTCAGTAGCAGTTGAAGACCCAGAATGAAGGGGTCATACAGAGAAGTCAAGGGTTGGTACCATGGAAAGAGCCCAGGGGCTACTGGTGAAAGTGCAACAAGGGACCCTAGCATTCTAAACATGCCAGTACCATGGGACAACCACCAAGAACAGCAGTAGCAGTGGAGTGGAGCCATCTAGAACCTGGAGGACAAGTTGTTTGTGCTGCAGAGGGCAGAGCCAAAGAACTGACCCAAGCACTTAGGAGGAGCCCAGAAAGTCATGAGTGAATTCCAGATAATTGGGCATTGATAATGTTTTTCTGCTGTCCAAAAGATATTGTGAAAAGCTTCATAGATGTTTGGTTTCATTTGGTCCTGTCCTTGTGATTTTTCCTCTTGTAAATGGTTTTGCTGATGTAGTATTAAGTCTTGTTGTAGAGAATAAAGCATTTTTTTTTGTCTCATACAAAAAAGGGAAAATGTGGAAGTTTTTTTTTAGTTATGTGTAAAATAATTGTATTGTGAACTGTTGGTTGAGGGATTGCCTAGTTCTTGGCATTTTGCATTGTCTGTGGGTATTGGATTTATGTGGGGAATGTTTGATTGTTAACGATCTACATGTGCTATCAGTAGAACACCTGAGGAGTTCTGAACCAATAAAAATTCCTGAGCTCAGATGCTCAGGGTTCCACTGTCCAGTATGGCACTGGCTAGAATGGTGGTTCCCTCTGCTGAGGTCTGGCAGGGTTTGCACTTATGAAATATTCCTCCATGTTGTCCTTGCTGAGCCTCCAGAGTGGGTGTTCTACAGCACTGGGGATACAGATAGCTACCACCACACCTGCTATGCTTTTATGTAGGTTCTGGGGAGCAGCACTGATCCCTTCTTTACAGTTTTAAGTGGCTTGAAGTTCTACTGTAATGATGTAAACAAATAAAGGTACATAGAGTAGAGATGTTTAATGAATGTGTTATTTTCCTCCAGAGTAACACATGGAACAAAAGTTCTTTAGTTTGATGTAAAGGACACCTACAACCCAATCCAGTCTCTGTCTGGTCTTCGTATCTGATATTCTACCCAAAGCTAGGCAACAAATGACTTACATGACTTAGGCTCACATGACAAAAAAGAATTCACTACATGAATGAGCCCAAGTCACTTCTAAAAATTAAAATTTAAGAGCCAAATAATGGAGAGTAAGCTGCAACTCAATCAAGGACCTGTCAATTACAGTATCAAACACAGGCCCAAGGCAAGATTTGCCTTCCTGAAAAAATATATAAATAAGGGTTCCTTTTGGCACACACAGAGAATCATCTTTTAATGAAAGCAGAATGATGTCTTATGTTCTCAGTAGCATCTCCTATCTGCCCAACTCAGATGCATGCTCATAGCTATACCTGAGCTTGCTGGCAAGGCTGTTGATCTGTATTCCCAGAATTCAGGAAACAGAGGTAGAAGCTACATAGGTGTTCTTTTCCTATTGCTGCAATAAAATATTTTGGCAAAATCAACTTAAGGGAGAAGGGATTTATTTAGCTCCCAGTTGCAGGTTCTAGTCTATCATGACAGGGAGGAAACAGCAGTAGGGGGCTGAGGGAGATGGCCATATTTTCCCATAGTCAAGAAGCAGAAGCCCAGGAATGCATGCTTACTGCTCTGCTCCTGTTTTCCTTTATACAGTCCAGAATCTAAGTCAGGAACATCCTTCCAGCTTACCATTAAGATGAGTCTTCCTACATCAACAATTTAACAAGATAGTCCCCACCTACAAGCCCACAGATCACCATCTCCCAGTTGACTCTAGGTTCTGTCCAGTTGATAGCACTAACCACCACAATAGTAGAGCCTGTCTCAAAGACAAATTGATAAATAAAAGCTTCAAATCCTGCCATCATCTAAGGAAATAGCTAAGAGGTGACACTGAAACTTTGAAGCCTTGACTTGTATACTGGCTGTTTGGTACTTGGAGCGCCTTTGACACTAAAACAATGTTATAACTGGTCTAAATCAGTTAAACAACCCTTTCACAGGAGTCACCCAAGACCATTTGCATATCATATATTTACATTATGATTCATAATAGTAGCAAAATTATGGTTATGGAGTAGCAACATTAGGAAGGTTGAGAACCACTGCTTTAAATAGTAGTGGATTCCCAGAAAAGCACATGTAAATATGCCTTATAAAATGTATTGTAAACTGTTTACTTTTGCAAAGGAAAATTAGAAGGCAAAAGGGGAAAGGCTAGGGAGCAGGAAGAATGGTTCTGTGGCTAAGAGTCTGAGGGCCAGTCTGACTGTAGTCAAACGGATTCACCAGCTTTTGGTCATGACATGTTCATCTGTCCCTGCCTGAGTTTGCTCCTTTGTAAAATACAAAAATAGGGGTTTCTTTCAAAAGTTTGCAAGAGGATATAATTGGCCAGTATTACACGCTGATCTTTGTTCAGCTCCTTTGCTTCTTCTAGTCCAGTCTGTAGGTGCTAAGGATGGGAGAACTTGTCTCAGGTTTTGAAACTCCCACTGAATAGACCTCATGGAGGGTAAGAGCAGAGACAAGTGTGAGGTCCTTCAGCTCCATCCTTGGAGTCTCCCCTCTGTCCTGAGGCCCTGTGTTCTGCACAGTTCTCCCGAGCTTACCTCCACTTTCTAGATTTCCTCAGTATCTCCCAAGTGTTCTTCAGGGAAAACTGCAAGCTGGGTCCTTAGTGTGGTGCTATGGAAGCAGTGGCACTTTTCTCAGTGAGGCCTGGTGCGAGGGAGTCAGGTCCCTGAGGCATTGCCTCGGAAGGGGTGAATGTCATCTGGTGAAGTTTAGATCTTCAGAGAATGGTAGATCTTTAAAAATCAAAACAAAACAAAACAAAACAAAGCCTTTCTGCTGTGTTTTGCTACATATGTGCATGACTGGTACTCATGGAGGACAAAGAGGGCATCATATCTCCTAGATCAGGACTAGGAGATGGTTGTGAGTCACTCTGTGGGAGCTGGGGACTGAAAGCCAGTTCTCTTCAAGAGCAGCAATTGCTCTTGACAGCTGACCCATCTCCACTAGATCCCCTCATCTGCATTCAGCCATTTCCCTGTCTGGTGGCTCAGCCAAGGGATCTCACTAAAGACTGAACGATGGAGATGCTAGATCATGGAATGGAAGCCTCTAAACAGCATAATTAAGGTTTTTTTTCACTTCCATAGAAGGTATCCCCAAATTCAGTATGCTTGGTGGAAGGAGAACAGGGTTTCTGGCTGTTTCGAATGCTCTAAGTACTTAGCAAGTGCTTGTACCATTCACCCATTCATTCATTTTCTCAAGCTGAGGTTAGATTCTGAGAAATGAGAAATATGTAAACCTTCACATTGTGTTTGAGGAAAAAATTGTTGTCCTGGGGGGAGAGGGGGTTCACAGGTCGGATCTGGGAGCACAAACAGCTTCAACTAAGGATATACTTAATTACCTTCAGTTACTAAGCTAAAGCTTTGCATGTCCCTATATCTTGGGACCACTGCCTACAACTGGAGTCCACAGAGGGTTCTCAGGAGAAGTATAAAGAAGGAAAATGCTATAGATAGGAAATTTGAAGATAGAGGTTATTTACCTGATTTACTGGCTCCTCCATTAACCATCTGTGTGTCCCTTGAATAAGTCATTAATACACTGGGACTTTGGTTTTCTTGCCTGGAACAGTCCAAAGGTAACAAAGTAGCATTCCTCAAGAAATTCTCCTAGCCCCAAGATTGCTTTTGTTTGGGATACACAGACGTGAGTTCTCCTTTACATTTTAAACTATGACAAAGGAAAGATCTATTAAAATCTAAAAGTATCCACATTCTTGTTCGTTTTCTAAACAGATACCTTTGTGTGCTTACTGTGTGTCATACCTCGTTCAGGCTCTGGGATCACCCTTAAGGAATAAAAAAAACATATAAAAATTCATGCCACTCTGGAGTTAACATTCTGGTAGGATCCTAGGTTTTCTTGAAAAATCGAAAACCCTGACAGCATGGGGTCTACATTTCAACAAAATGACAGTGGTGAAAAGCTGCTTGTGAGGGCTGGCAGTTGAAACCTTTTTCTTTAGGTCGTCAGGCCCATGGCAGACGTTCACATTATCTGCCTGGGCCCTGTGGACATCTGATGTTTGGACTATGTTCTTGCCAGTCTTCTACTCCATTTCAGACCTACGTTCCTAAGATCCATGATTCTGAAAGTATATGCAAGACTGGACATTTAGTACTGGTTGGGACTTGCCTTGAACTCACAGCGTTTGTTCAGGGCCTGTGCAATAGAGAATCAATGGATGAAATAATCAATGCCTGAAGGTACCTGCAACATAGAATGAATGCTGACTATTTTCAGCTGTGTTATAAAACCGCAAGCTATGGGCGCATGTGAAAGCTCTTTTTCAGCTTCACCATCTCTCACTGGACTGAATTCCTCCAGAAACACTCAGCACAACCATGTTTCCTTGGCTTCCTTCTTTTCTGCTCCCTGTGACTGTTCTCCCAGTAGGCTTTTCATTCTGGAGATGCAGATTAGCTTTGTAAATAACCAGCGCTTCCTATGTCATAGGTATCTTAAATATTTAACTTCCTGTGTAAAATATTAGTTGCTATTGAAAGAAATTTGCATATGGCTTTAACGAGATTCTCGAAGATCATGACTTAGTGCCATAATCTAGTTGCTAACTCCATTAGTATTCTCCTTCCCAGAGAATCTCAGGAGGCCTGTGGGTACAGAGAGATGGTTGAATGTATCAGCTTGGGAAGTGGCTTTGTGAAAAATATGCAGGCTAATAAATACTAAAATGTATTGTATTTTATTTATTGTGAGGTTGTGGTAAGCCACCTGTCTTGTAGCTATTCACTTCCTGTCTTTCTTTTTAATCTTCCTTCTCCTTCCTTTAGGTGGGCCTGCAAGTGACTCATATTTTGAGTCATTTCCTTTAAAAGTGGCAACATTAATGGCATTGAGATAGTAAAGAAAGAAGAGAGAACAGAGAACAGAGAACAGCAGCCACTTGCATTAATGGATAGAGGCACACACTTACACCCACGGTGCACACACAGCATTTCCCTCACTCAAGTGAAAGGCAATTAAAATTACTTTGTTTTTTCTGTAAAACTTTTAAAAATCTAAAGGCTGAGGCATAGTAGCCAAGTTTCTACTGGAACAAAATTTCATAACCAAGTTATCAGTGCTTAAAAATAGCAAGCCACAATGAAAACCCCGTCACCATCTTAATTATGCTGTCAGCAGATGCAATGTTAAAATACACATATAAACGTTCCTTTTACAATCCTGTGATTAGTCATGTAACTGGAGTTAACTTCTAACATCTGACCTACCTTTGGAAACTCTGAGAGGAATCATTATTCTAGGTTCCGGTTCTAAACAGGTCCTTCTCAGTCAAGAGTCTCTAAATACCAATAACTTCCTGCAGCCAAACCCATACCGAATGCTGGGAGAGTGGCAGAATAATCATGTCAACTGCTGCCCTGTGCTGAGGCACGCTATGCTCTGGGCCGTGTTCCAGCTGTTTCCCATCTTAGCGCAGGTACTCATCCAACCTTGGCCCTGTGAGGTGGGGTCCTTGCACCTCCTCCTGCATCTCCCCTCTCTGTGTTCTGTACCCTGCCTGCTCTGTGCCCTGGTTGCTGTGGATCCTACCATTAGTCTCCCTACGCTCTCTTGTTTTCTTAGGATTCATAGTAGGATGAGAACAAAGCCCTGTGGTGCTATTCTTCCAGTTTTATTTCCTCGGGCGCTGGGGCCGTGTGTCCTTTTACAGCTGCATGTCCCGACTCTTTCCAACAGCCACTGCACCATCTTTGGATCCCAGATCTTGCTGCACAACCCCTCCCCCCTTACTGCAGACATGGGGGTTTCTTGCTGTCCCCAGGGTGTTTACCAACCTTCCTGGAGTGCTTCAGCTCTGCGAGCACTCTGCCTATTGATGCCCTCTTAAACTCCTCCTATTACTTTGAGTGTGTCATTTATTTTTTGGATCCTGAATAATTTAGTGCAGTCATTTCCATTTCATGGATTGAAATACATTGAAGCCCTGACATGCTCTGTGACTTGTACAAGATCACAAGTTAATAAACGGCAGAGCCAGGATGTGAATTGAGATTTTACTTCAGCTCAGGTCTTCCTTAACACGGCATACAGCCGTTCGTTGTGTTAGTTTCTGCAGAGATGTCTGCAAAGGATCTGGGCTTCTAGCCCAAAAAAGGTAGGTGGCTTGACTTTATCAATGGCTAGATGATACTGGTTTTCCAAAGCCACTTGGCTTTTCTGGGCTTTGGTTTCATCATCTATAAACTGGAGGGGGAAAGTCTTGTTCCACTTACTGGGCAGGAATCTATTAAAAATAAAACTGAGGTAATAAAACTGACACGAATACCACGTAAGTATAAGTTATTTAGGGTGACTATACTGATTCTAATGGTATTAATATGCTCATCTCTGTGTACGTTGTGTATATGTGGCATATAAGCATCAAGCCTCATCAGTCTGTAGGTCAGAATGTCCTTGTTCTAAGGTAAAAATCTTTGCCAGGGTATCTACTGTTTTCCCAGTCACCTTTGTTCTAAGCAGTGAGACCCTACCTTCATATTCAATTATTTAACAACTTCTCTGCCTTTAGCTTCGCTCACCATTGACAGTTTCCTAGGAAGCAAGACATACCGACATCATTACGGGCAAAAGTAATGTGCACATGAGTTATAGTCCATGAAATGATTTTCATCCTCCCTGAAAGCAACAAGGAAGTGTTTTTCTTACATTGGCCCATTTATGCTACATGGAGATATAAATACACTAAGAATAAGAAGCAGAACTTGCTCTACAAAGCCTGGGCCTAGAACAATTCCAGGGCCTTCAGAGAACAAGACATTCTCAGTTGTGGGGGTGATAACAGGAACAGGTGGGCTCTGGGGGAACTGCAGAGATTTGGAGAACATCACTTTGCCAGCAGAGGCAACATGGACTCTGGTAGTGCCTGTTTGCAGCCCACATGTTCACAGGTCTTCTGACAGAGACCCCTCCGCAAGAGGTGTCACCATCACCCTCAGAAGGGAAAAGCAGGCACTGCCATGCACCCCAGATAAAGTCCTCACCTTCCACTACCTGTAGCTCTCTCTGACTCATGGTCTGATGTTGGAAAATCATTTAGTTATGTAGTGACTCAGTTTTCCTATTGACAAGGCACGTACCAGCTTCCTGCCTTGTGTTCCCATGATTCTAGATTATAGGAGAATCTATCTCCAAATGTGGCCACAGAACAGCGAAGGGAAATTAATTCTTCATCCCTTTACCTAGAATCAAAGATGTACTTGTCATATGTACTTATGTCCAGCTTTTAATCAGACAACAGACATTAGATGTCTTCGACATTCAAGATTCTGGCTCAGGTCAAGCGATGCACTCATCTGTGGTCCTCCTGCATGTGCTGCATCCTAGCTGGAGAGGTGGATGGTACGGAGGGAGTGAAGAACATGGTTATTCAGCTGACCTCTAGAGTCAGGCAGGTTGGATGATATTGGACATGTTACCTCCCTGAGCCTCAGTTTACTTATCTATAAAACACAGATAATAGCACCTCCTGAGGACAAACGCAGACACTTAGCCATATGCCTTATACATAGTATATATGCAGTTCCCTTTGCATTTTTAATGCATGGCTTACCATGGGCTATGAATCGACTTACATTTTTATTTTTATTTTTATACTCCTACTTCCAGCTCTTCTCCCAGTGCCCACCTTTTGGCAGGTGCTCAGTAATTATTGATCAAGAGAAAGAAGATGGATCCTTGGCCTCCAGGAGGTCACTTCTGAGCCAGCACATAAGACGGACATCAGGTAGTACTACCAGCTGGTAGTGCTGCTGGCCAACGAGTGGCACAGGCACAGAGCTGAGAGAGGGGATGCGTCTAATCAGGTGGGAAAGGTCGCCTTGGAAAGCGGTGCTCCAAGCCGAAATCATGGTGCCCTCTACAGAGCAGGGCTTAATGGCAGACGCCACTCGAGCTCTGGCCAAACACTGACAACATTCTCCTCTGTGCTCGCTGGTTGTAACTGTTGTTCTGTCATGGTAGGAGATGGCTACATACGTGATAGGTTCTTCTTGCTGCTGCAACAAGTTAACATGAATTTGATGACTTCACAGAACTTAAGGTTACTTTGCATCAGTTGTGGGAGCCAGAGTCATGGAATCAGTTTCACTGGGCTAAAGTGAGGGCTATTTTGAGGGAGGTATGGCTGGTCCTCCAGGCAGCTTTGGCAGAGCATCACTTCCTGGTCTTCTCATTCGTGCAGCTGCATTCTGTGGCACTCAACCTTCACCTCTCTCTTCAGGCCTAGCCACAAACATCCTCCCATCTCTCTGCTGTCAGTGAATCACTTTCTGTCCTCAGAAATTTGCCTCTACTTCACTCTTGTGAGGATATCTGTGGTCACACGAAGGTGTGCCTGGATAACCCAGGCTAATCATAACTTCAAGATCTCTAAATGAACACCAGCTATGAATCTTGTGTGCCACATAGTCACAATGCCAGGGTTAGGACCTGGATCTTTGGGGAGCATTATTCAGCCTGATAGAGTAGCCAATAAAACGAGGAAGAACATGCCTTCCAAACCTCGTTTTTATTTTCCCCCAGTCCCTTCTAATACTGAATTCAGTAAATATGTTCGAAAATTAGTAAGACACAGAACCTTCTCACAGAATGCGCTAGTTATAATTTTCTTACGTTTCCCCATTAAACTTCATTTCTGTGTATGTACACGAGCTACTGCGTGTTACTGGTACTGTGGAAGTATAAGGCCTCCATTATTTCCTAAGAACAGGAAAGTGGATCAAAAAGATCCAGGATGAAAGAGAGGAGGCAAGAGGCAGGGAAAGAAATGCTTGGGCAGTGACTGAGACTTCAGAGCTAGTTCTGCCTGGCCCAGGCTCATGGTCATTTCTAATACATGGGAAAGAAGAGCTGCATGAAGAAGGGAGCTTGGAGCTGAAAAGAGCAGCTGCTGATAGGATCTTTGGATGAGAAACTTTCACACACCTCAGGGAGAGGGCTGAGTGAATAGTGAGCTCACAACAATCTATCTCCTTCTGAAAAATTATGACCAACTAAAATTTTTATTTTCCACTAAACTCTGTGTGTGTGTGTGTGTCTGCACACACACAAGGGTACCTGTAGAGCCCAGAAGAGGGAGTTGGACCCCTGGAACTGGAGTTAAAGGTGGTCATGTGCCATCCAGTGTAGGTGGGTTGGAACTAACCTTGGGTTCCTTGCAATAGCTGCAAACATTCTTAACTCCTGAGCCATCTGGGCCCCAGAGAGAGGTTTTGCATGCATGTATATCTGTGAAAGGATTTTGAACTGCTGGAACTACTTCACATAGGTGTGAGCTGCCATGTAGATGCTGGGCCCTCTGGAAGAGGAGCCAATGTTATTAACCACTGAGCCATCTCTCTAGCCCCCAGAGCCTTATTTTCAATCTCAAGACTAATATGCACATTTCTTACCAGAAGAGGTTTACATCTGCTGTATAAATGTGGTCTCAGCATTTGTCACCTACTCACTCAGGGGCTGACACACACACCATCAGCCTTCACATGAAATCAACATGGCGCTGTGTTTGCACGTGGCACTAGGCTCCACCACTTCTAATAGCATGCTGTTACCATAGTTACTGATTTCTTTCCAGGAGTGGAGCAGAGTAGTTTACTATCACAGACAATATCCAAAATCTAAGTAGCATAAATAAGATGTGCCATGAATGAGCTGTCTCATCTCTGACTCCTGTCTGTCTGAGTACACAGAATCTTGATGTCTAAGTAGAAAATGTCAACAGACTCGTGCATCAGGTCCCACCGCTATACCCAGTGAGCACTTTAAACACTGGAAAGGGATGAAGTATAGTCAATAAATAAGGTGACAGAAAGCTGTAGGAGTAACAAGTCACAGTCTCTTTGTCCTACCCCTGGGGCATGGGATATTATCATAAGGGACACCTCTGCCTCCTGTGGTGGTTTGAATAGGAATGGTACCCAGAGGCTCAAATATTTGCATGCTTGGTCATTCAGGAGTGGCACTACTTTAGAGACATGAGGAGGCATGGCCTTGTTGGAGGAAGTGTGTCACTGGGGGTGGGCTTTGTGGTTTCAGAAGCCCAAACCAGGTCTAGTGGCTCTTTTCCTATTATCTGGGAATTGGGACACTGAACTCTCAACTTTCCCAGCACTGTGATGTCTGCCTATGTGCCATCATACTTCCCGATGACAACAAACGGTGAGCAACTCCATCTTTATAAGAGTTTCCTTATAACTCTTGCTTGATAAGAGTTTCCATTGTCATGGTGTATCTTCACAGCAACCCCTCCCCCATCATATCAGTTTGCAGTGACTCCTACCATATCTGGTGGAGCCAAATTTCTCATACGAGAGCTTGGGTGTCCCTGTGGGGTTCCTGAACTCAGCTTGTCACACTCCTGTGCCTCTGCAGAGACCAAGCTGTACTAGTACTGGCTCACATGGCTTACTTTTCTCCAAGACTTACTCATGTACTACCTATGTTCAGCTGTAAGACTCCAAACCCACCCTTACTCCAAAATCATCTTGATAACTGGGCAAGAGCTGATCTCTCCCTTCTCTGTGCCTCCTTCACATACTCTTGTCTTCACTCATTGGGATATAAACTTCAATTGGTTTTATTCTCCACTGCTGTCAACTCCTTTGAACCAGTCCCACCCATTTTCCCCTGAGTGAGAGCTTCCACTGGGGCTCTGTTGGCTCAAGTACATAAGTGTTGAATTATTTCATTCTTAAAACACTTTCTAAGATGCAGCTGTGCTCTTTTTAAGATATCAACCTCATATTTAATTAAGAGCTCTCTTCTTTATCTGTAGTAGGCTCTACTCGAGTCTACACACTATTAGCATGTACATGCAAGGGAAAAGAATTATCTACTGGCCCTGAGACCCAGCCTCCTTTTTCTTTGCAAATTTTAAAACGTTAGCCCAAGTAAATGAGAGAAACAGAAAACTCTCTTTTCTGTTCTGCTGGTGGAAAGATCCAGTTTTCTCCATGTATAGGTCCTAACTGCTTATTTGGTTTGATTTCTTGGAACTGAGCAGGCAAATGAGGCTAAGCAGCTCCCAGGGGATGGGATGCTTTATGAGTCAAGTCTATGGACCTTTAGATAATATGTCACATCTTACCTTCACATAGTAATGTTTATTGTCCTGCATTGATCGGAAGTCTAGATGCTGTACTTTCTTCTTTGTGTTCATTGTGTAGGGTCTGTGAACCAAATACATTCTGCATTCCTATATCTAAAAACTTCATATCCTTGCCTCAGGTCACACCAGTCATCTCTCTTCTGACTATCCTTACTGGCATTTTCCCCATGGTCTTCAAAACTGTCAAAATGCTACCTGTGTTGGAGCTTGGTGAAGCATTACGGTAAGCTTATAGTGATTGTTTTAGAGTTCCCCTCTTGGCTCTGATGGGGACAGAAATACTCTGTTAATTTAAGGACATTGCAAGAGTCGAAAGACCACTGGACTCTATGGAAAACACACTTTCCACTAAGCCTTCTATTTTAACTTGGGAAGGACAATATATGGACCTGGTATCTGGACTGGTTTGGCTGTAGTCCTCTTTGGGATAAGTTAGACACCTAAGCAGCTGTCTGAATAATAGAAAACACTACACTAAGCACCCATTTTTCTCTCTAGTCTCTAAAATTGTGAAACCTCAGACTTCTGCTCTCATTGACTGGTAACTCTTAACAATCCCTTTTCTCAAAAAGATGTCAGTAACTGTGGAGAAGTTCTTTTGTAAGTCTTGAAAATCCAGCTTCTGTTTCACTGATGCTGGCCACAAGGATTAGATTAATTGGGCTCCATAGTCTATAATATTTAACCAAGTATTTCAAAGCTATCAAGATGGCATTTATCATCATCTCTGACCTTGAAGATGGTAGAGCTGTAGAGGAATGTTTAATCATTTAATACAGCAACCTGGCTGCTCTGGGAAAGGATCACATTAAAAGGCTTATATGATAGCTAGGAAAAGATCACATTCAAGGGTCTATATGAAGGCAGAGGCCTCTATGGTTGGGATGCAATGTAGGCACACCTTTAATTCCAGTATTCAGAAGGCAGTGGTGGTACACACCTTTAATCCTAGCACTTGGAAGACAGAAACCAGAGTTTGTAGACAAGAAGCAGAGAAGGAAGGAGTCAGTGTCAGACAAGAAGTGATGTCTGAGATGAATCAGAGTGAAGACCAGGCAAAGTGACAAATCAGAGGAAGAGTTGGCAGAGTGAGTCAGGGTGAGGACGTGCTCAACTCTTATGATAGAAAAGCAGGCTCTCAGCTTGGAGAAGTGGTCTGAATGAGGATAAGACACAGAGACAGAGACACAGAAGCAGTCTGAAGCAGTCTGAGCAGTCTGATGCAGTCAGGAAGCTCAGAGAGACACAGAGGTAGCTCAACAGAAGTCAGTACCATATGGGAAGAGTGAGTCTGTTTGAAGTCCCTTCTTGGCTCTGGTGTGGAGAGAAATACTGCATTTACTCATTTAGGTTAGCAATGGAGGAACCATGAGCCATCGTGTGGCTCTTGGCTACTCTCCCCTCATTCCTGGCCCATTCCAATGTCAGCTTACACCTAACTATTCTTTGGACACAACAAACTCACTGGGAACATCTGTACTCTCTGTTTTTTCTGCTTGAATTTAGCTTCTTCTAGATATTCAAAGGCTTACTCAATTTCTTCTAATCCATGGTTGAATATTATGAAAAATGTTTCCAATCTTTGTCAGTCGTACATCTGACAGATGACTAGTGTCTGGGCTATACAAAGAAATTTAAAAACTAAACATCAATAAAACAATCTAATTAAAAATAGACTCTAGAACATAAAAGAAAGTTCTCAAGAGAAGAAATACAAGTTCAACATCCTTAGCCACCAGCAAATGCAGCTTAGAGCTATTTTAAGATTCCATTTCACAAAGTGGTATTGGTCAGGAATTAAAATGACAACACATGCTGGTCGGGATGTGGAGAGAACTCTTTTGTGTTGTTGATGAAAGTATAAACAGGTGCAGGCACTCTGGAAATCAATCTGAGAAATCTCAGAAAACTCGACATAGAACTACTACACGACCAGCTACACCGCTCCTGGGAACATACCCACAGGACTTTACATATTACTACAGAGACTCATCCATTGTCATTCTGACCTATTCACAACCCCTAGGAAACAGAATCAATGTGGATGTCTATAAACTGATAAATAATGAAAATGTGGCGCATATACACACTGGAATATTACCTTGCTGTAAAGAAAAACAAAATCATGGTATGTGCAGGTAAATGGATGGAAATGGAAAAAAAAAATTATGCTGAGTGAGGTTATACAGGCCCTGAAAAACAAACACCATATCTTCTCTTTTGTAGGTAGATTCCAACTTTGAGTCTTTTGTGTGTTTTTACCCAGAGCACAAGTGGAAACTAGGAAACTATAGCAGGGCCATTGGTGGTAGATGCACTAAGGGAAAGGGGATGGTAGAGTATAAATAAAATGAAAGTGTAGAGGAAGAATACTGGGGACAGAAAAGTCCGGCTAGTGGAATGATAGGGTTGGGGAAACACAGGAACAGGGAAAGGGTTTACCAAAATGTTTATGAAAAAACTATATGGATATCTATGATCTCACAACACAACTAAAAATTATAAGAGAGAATAATAGAACACGTGTGTTATGAGAATACAGGGGAGATTCTGGGAGCTAAAAGCTTAAGCGGGAATGGCATGAGGGGCAGACAGGGGAGAGAAGGGAATAGGGATAGGAGGTTAACCAAAATTAAGGATGAATGAAGAAGCTTTATGAAAACTCACTGTAAGCAGACAAAAATATAATTTTGTAGCCTAACAAAAATATGATTAAAAAGGAGTCTGAATAGAAGTACCCTGAGGGGATGAACAATCTTGCTCCCAGAAGATATTGATTATTAAATGAAAATCTCAATGCTAAGCATGTGTTACCTATGTAGGAGTCATTGGTCAAGAAGGCCCCAGAAGCACCCAAAACAATACATGCTACTGTCATTGCTCTTGGTTGCCTCGTAGAAGGTAAGATCTTACTGCTATTAACATTTCATATTTTTGTTATACGGCACAGAGAAGTCAATCTTGATAGAGAAACTCTCTCTTTGTTGACTAGTTTTCATAGTGCTGGAAGGTACTATGCAGGCTTCTGGAGTAGAGAAGACATCAATGGTCTTACATAGTGCAAGCCTCTACATGCTACAGTATTGACCTACGAGGCAAGATGAGCTCAATGAGCAACAGTAACAAGACTGTTTGTAGGGGTAGCCAATCACTCTCTTGATGAGATTTGAGGTCTGCTCCACAGGAAAGAATTCATGTCTGGTTCTGTAAACATGGTTAAAACTCATGGTTAAGGAGGTCATAAACTCTAGGGAGCCATCTACTGTCATTGTTTTATGAAACAGTAATGTTGTAAAACTACTTTCAAAATATTTGTGCTTATACCTGCAGATTGAGGCTTTTCTCAACTTTGGCTACAGATACTCTTTCTGCAGTGGGCAACAGTTAATACAGAGACTAATAACTGCTCAAAGGCTTAGAATAAGTGACTGAGATATCTGTATCAATGCATCTCCCACCAAGACCGAGAGAACATCACAGAAGAATGGGTAGAAAGATCCTAAGAACTGAATGATGGTGAGGATGGTGTGAAAGGCCACCCTTCTGCACATGACATAACTTTTGCACACACGAACCAATCTCAGGAGTGGTTGCTTGCACAAGACATGCCAGTGAAAAATCCAGTCTGGATGGGAGATGATCTGCCAGGGCCATAGCCTTAGCTAAGGAGACATTGACAGATGATGGAGATTAGGGGTATTCAGTTTTCTTTGAGTAGTGGCCACTGGTAGGTTGCCCATTTCCTGGTGTATAACTCCACACCCATGGGCATATGGACAACACTAACTGGATTTAGTGGCTTAAAAATAATAAAAATTTAAAAATTGTAAAGGATGACATGAATTTGGGAAGGAGATGTATTGGGGAATTCTGGGAATAAGTGGAAGTGGTGAGCTGGGATGCAGTCAAGATACATTGAACAGGTGAGAAATTTCAGAGAGTAAATAAAAGATACTGTCTAAATGTTTCTGTACATCCTCTTGAAACTGCGTCTTCTATGACCTTCTATCTTCTGCACTATTTATCTTCACAATAGGTGATGCCTCTTTGATAGGCTAAAGACTTGTTTGGTTTTCTGTCTCCCTATTCTAATTTCTAAGCTTTCAGAGGCAAAGGCTCTGCTTTTGTTCACTTCCTTATCATCAGTACCCAGAACAGTACCCTGGCACAGAGTTGGTGCCCAGGGAGTGTTTGTTAATGAATCAGCTCTTCCAAACCCACTGGCCTTTGGAGTTAAGAATCTATATCCATGCACATATGCTCCGTTGGGGACTTTCCATTCTGCAGAATTCTTACTCCATTTGAAATAATCACAGAAGTAGAAAAGAGAAGTTCTAACAGCAAGAACATAGCCTGTCCTCCTCCTGCTGCTGTTACATGATTAGAATAAAGCCTGGTAGTTAGGAATAGTGCTGTCCATCAGTGGCTTGCCATTTACACAGTTGCCCCTTCTTTGGCCCGGCGATGAATGGAGCTACCTTGGTTTCTCTTTCAAATCCTGAGCCTTAATTCTCTCTTTAGGGTCTACTCTGTACTACAAACTCAACTTCAATTTTAATAAAATTCTCCATGTTTTAAGTGAAGACACCACTTCATCTTCTGAGAAAAAAAAAATGTGCTGGTTAGGGAAGATCTGTTACCAAGAAAATAGTTTCTAATCCTGTGGCAGTGGAAGAACAAAAATGAAATGATAAAAAAAAATCCAAATTAGAAAAACTCCCTATTTTCATAAAAATAACTTCTGTTCTGAAATCAAATCAGTAGTCTCTGCATGGCTAAGTCTGGAGACTCCTCTCTGTACTACGAAGCATATGTCATTGTACTGCTTGGCTGGTTTCCCATCTTGAAATGATGCCTGGATTCTCAGTCTAGTTCTTTATCCCTATCTTCCAAAGTGCATGCAGAGAAAGAATCCTGAGCTAAAATATCAGATATTGCATGCAGTACAGCTGTTAACACCTCTTTGTATGTGAATTATGCTAATTTGAATCCAAGGGACCCATCCCCTTCTTCCAAGCTCAAAGGAAATTTAACTTTCAGACAACATTGGTTCACTTGCAGCTCCTTCCTTCATAATGCTTCTAGGACTGAGCCAAAGTCCTGGGTCATATGCTCCCAAGAACCAAGGAATGAAACTTCTGTTTATGGCAATCTCATCATGACTGGTGAAGCCAAACACTGTTGATCGTCTGTCCGTGGGTACCACAGAGACAGCCTTTGTTCTAGACCACGAGAAGTTCTTGACTCTGTTGATTCAAGCCACACAGCAAGTATCCACAGACATTGGGTGAGACTGAGAACTCATGGCTTGGGACCCAGTTTCTCTTCTAGCTCAGAAATACCCTCTCTGAAACTGTATTATGAGGGCTGAGGGCTTCAGGAAGCGTGGCTCACAGGACCCACAGGCTTGTCAATAGACCCCTGAAAGGTAGAATCTCAGTGTGATCTGTGTAATATGTCTCCCAAACTTCACTCCATAGTGAGCTTAGGTATTTCAAATACAAAAATCAAAAAACAAAACAAAAACAACAAAACATACTTTCTTTAATAAAAGAATCCTACCACTTGCTTGAGACCTCTCACACTGGTATCTTCTAACCATATCACCTCACCAGCCCCAGAGTAACTTAGAACAGATCTTTCTCTGTAGACTGATTTTCAAGGAAAATGAATATTCCTAGTGGACCTGGAGCTGGGGCTGCAAGTGGCCTCAGTGACTGGACTCTGGCAGGGACTCAGTCTCCCGACAGCTGAAGTCATCTAGAGAAGGACAGAGTGACCAGGTATGCCCACAGAAGCATGGGATTCTGATCAATACTAGAAGTGCATTGTCACAAAGGCGAATTTTAGAATTTTTATGTCATAATTGGGAAGTGAGAATTACAAGCCTGTAAGCATTGTTTACCAACATATACAATGACCCAAGGTGTGCTTTGGCAGCTGATATTCTCTTCAGCTTGATGTGTCATTGCTCAGGGAATAAGGCTTTACAAACCACTTTGCTTTTATTACCCCGGATTGTAAAGGATCAAGTGATAACTCTATGCCTATTCTTAGCAGAAGACCGGCGAAAACAGAGGCTCGAGCAGTCTGTGCACAATCATCACTTTCTCTTACAGGACTAGAATGAATGGGCAGCAAATATTTCTCGAGGACATTTGTATTCTTTAGTGTCAGCCCAGGACAGGGCACAAGCATCCTTAACTTCTCTCTGCTGGGTGCCTTTAGTCTCCTTTCCTCTCGTAACACATGTGATTTTGAAAGCCACCTTAGAGTCTTTTCCGGAACAAGATGATATAGGTTAATGTGGTAAAAACTAGGTGCAGCTATTAGGGTCTGTCTAGTCATTACTTATGGCAGAATAATTTGGTAGATAGGAAGGACAGGCCATGCTATTCAACAGCCAAGGTCAACTGCAAATAGGATTTCTATCTTTGAAGAGAAGAATGACGATCATGAATGTGTAGAAGAAAGGTCTGATGGAGAATTAAGTCTGTGTTGGAAGCTAGGAGGGCTCTATTGTAATACAAAGAAGCCTTTGAGGCCTATGCAAATGGAATCATTCAACTTTCCATCAAACCTGGAAAAAAAGTTTCTGATCACTTTTAATAAAGCAGATGGCTCTGTGCAGACTGGGCATGACTGAAACAGAAATATCCTGTAGAAATAAATGTCAAAATTTAGGACCTATTGCACAGGTGTCATTTGCTCAAAGACCTCCATTTCTTCCTGCCCTCCTGCACCATTCTGTGTAAATACACCAATGACAATTATAGTGGATAACAATTGCTACTGTCCATGCATTGTTCCATGAAATCTTCAGAACCTGAAGCCCTGAAAAGGTGTTGCCAGATCTACTTTAAGGCTTTATTGGCAAAGACAAGCTGATTAAATGAATACAATGGTCCCCTTCTGCAACAGGCTCTCACCAAACCGTTAACCCTTTCTGCCATCCAGACATGCATACTCCTTAAAATCAATGTGCACACACACATATACACTCAATCTTAATGGTGGATTAAATATATATGATGAATAATTATCAAGACCACTTTGGAAATGTTATTTCCATGAGTGAGGAAATAAATACATCTGACTGCTAAAACCTGAAGGTACACTTATTTATTTCTTGTGAAAAATAGCCTAAACTGACAGAAATAAAAATAAACAAAAATCCTCACACAGTGGCTAAGCTTTCTATCAGCCTGTGGCTTCTGGAATTAGCTCAGAAATCCCTAACACTTCTTTGCACCACTGTGACCTCTGGTCCTGTCTCTATTCTGCTTTCTGGGTGTTGTGGAGACGGAAACACTGGGCACCTGGATATTCCACTGCCTCATGCAAAGGGGGAGAAACAAAGCCCTCCCTGGAAATGCCGTGTGTCTCTGCTCGATATTGTAAGTCACTGTGTGCATAAGCAGGTATGCTGGTGAGAGACAGTAAGCCAGAGCGAGCCTGAACTGAGAGGTGAAACCAGGAGGCCAACATTGCAGACTGCACAGTGCGTCACTTAGTTCTGAGTTTTGTTCTGGTTTCTATTATTAATCATGGGCATAATTCTATTGATGATACCCTTTCAGTCTTCTCTCAAGGCAAAAGATAATGTTGATTAATTTTTTTTTCAAATCCTTTGCTTAAATGTTTACAAGAGGCAATTAGCATAAAGTAAAAAGTACATCAGCAAAGAGTGTTATTTACATAGTCGAATAATCAGAAAACCTCGTCACCAAAAGATTTCTATTTCAAAGGGTAGACCAGGCTGATAGGCTGAGCAGGAATAATCAATAAAATTATAGAATACTGTTTTGAATGTTTCTATTTCTAAAACTAATTGTTAAAATGAGATCAAATACTGTGATCGGTGATGCCACCATGGGACAGTACTGCTTTCCTGCTTAGAAATGAGACTGGATGATGCTTACTGAACTTGCTACATTTGCTTTCCTAGTGGCCACCAATGACTCACTGTCACGCTGATTCATTAGTGAACATGAGCCTGCAGCTCCTTTGGTTTTCTTTCCCTCTGTAATCAACATCACTACATCAATGTGTAGTCATATTAAGCACAGGTAATATATCTTTGGTTAGACAACAGATACTGCTGACAATAATTTAGAGCACAAGAGGAGGTCTTGCCACTCCCTCTTCTATCCTCAGGTTACTATTTCAGTGGCTCCAGGTATCTTTTCTACTCTAAACATCTCGCCACTCGGCCCGTATAGAGAAAATGCTAACATGTTAAAAATTACCCAGCCATAAGAAGGGCTCTATGGCAAAGCTTGCCGATTTCTATTTTAGAATGATTTCTGCTGTGATTACATTCTAGCCCATGCTCTGCCTCCTAGCTCTGGCTTACAGGGTGGCAGCACAATTGATCAGCAGCAGGACCCTAAGGGGCCATTTGCTCATTTCTTTCTTACTCAGGCTTAGTATTTCTTATACTCAACAGGGGAAAAAGAAATATGTGGCTACAAGAGGCTAACTTATAAACCAAGCTGGAATTTTAACTCTTGATTCCTCTAATTTCTGAGTTTGCCTCTTAGCTCAATTTGATTTGTAGCCACTAATATTTCTCCCCCAAAAGATGCAACCTGACACTTTTTGCTCACATGCCAAGAGAAGAGGGAGAGATTTAAATGGTTTGGCATCTTCAAACCCTAATATTCCAGATGGTGATAGGGTGCCAGCTGGTCTGGAAGGTAATGGAAAGAACAGAGAACCACCTCTGTGGATGCATGTTTGATTTTCGTCCTGGCGCTCTGATAGAACACCGACCAACAGCAGCTTGAGGGGAAAAGGTTTACTTCATCTAACACTTACAGGTCGCACTCTGTCACTGAAAGAAGTCAGGGCCAGAATCCAAGGCAAGAACCTGAAGCAGAAACCACACAGAAATGCTGCTTACTGGCTCAGTCTGGCTCCTTGCGAGGCCAGGGTTAGCTAGGTTTCATGTACAGTCCGGACCACTTGCACAGGTGAAACCCAAGGTGGAGTGCCCCACCCCCCAACCCTTATTAGTTAACAATCAAGACAGTCTCCCACAGACACTCCCATAGGCTAACCTGATCTAGGCAACTCCTCAAATGAGGCCTCTCATCGCAGATAACTCTAGGCTGTGTCAAATTGAAAATCAAAGCTAACTAGGACAGTCTGCGAGACAGAGCTTCACAGAGGCTACATGAGGCTTAAGACTTGAAAATTTCTGTCAGAATAAGTCAGGATTTGATCAATATGAAAAGCTGCTTTGTGATGAAAATAAAATAACCCAGTGCCTTCAAATGAATAATATAAAGGCTCAGAAGAAGATTTTCACATTCTGGCAAGAAACTCCTTTCCTCCTCCACAGCACGGCTCTGACAGCAGTAACAGAGCAGGAGGGCATGAGGCAGAGGGAGGGAGGTGGCCCTGTTATCTGAGGTGTGTAGAGCCCATGGATGCATTCAGCAGGAAAGTCACTGCTGTTATACATTCCCAGGACTTCCCAAGCGCTAGGAAGGAGGGTACCATACATCATCGATCAGTCAGGAGTTGCGCAGGCAGATACATTTCTTGAATTCAAACATTTTAATGATAGTTTGATTCAGCTTAGTCTTTATGACTGTCATACTGTTTTTCTATTAATATTGCCCAGATTTTCGTGAGAGAATAAAAGAGACACACCAAATTCCAGCAACAGATGCCACAATAGTAATTATTAAGCCCAAACTGTTTAAAGTATAATGCAGCAGGTTTACACAGTATAAATTTAATTTCTGACCCGGAACTGAAGCTGAAAACCCCCTTCAGGCTGGAATTTCAATAATCCCATTGCTCTTTTGCTGTCCTGCCTCACTTCAGCCAGTCTTTACACCCCAGCAAACATGGCCGGGAAGTAGTGCTCTCTCCCACAGGCTGTGTGTGTGTGTGTGTGTGTGTGTTCATGCAGCAAAGTAGGCCTGAGGAGGCTGGAAGATGACTTGCATCTTTCCTTTCACCAGGCAGGTCCTGGGAATCAAACACAGGTCAGCAGGCATCATGGTGACCACATTCACCCTCTGCCATTTCAGAGGCACCTGAATTCACCTGTTGTTCTAAAATAGGACCAGAGAAGGTTCCACTGAAGCTTTCAGGAAATACCTCACACAAAATCAAACTCTTAGACAACGTTCGCTTGCTTCTTTGATTACGCAGCTATGCTAGAGAGTATGAAAGGATGGGCCTCTTGATTTTCAGAGGACTACCTCCAAAAACAATTGTATTGGAGTGAAAGCAAAACGTAATGGTCCATGTAATTTTTGAGTGAGAAGTTATGTGGTAGACTACGCATTCCCCAAGTCCCTGATTGTATGCGGGTCTTGTAATAATAGTAGGTTTTTTTTTTCTTTAAAATGGAACAAATATATTTTGCATCACAATGAAGGCCCTCTGGAATAAGGCCACTAAGATTTCTCCGGAGCACTTCCAGTTCTGTATGTAAATACAGACATAAGAATGCAGAACTGCTGGTGCAGACAGCGATAGGAAATAGAGTCTTTGTGAGTTGGAAGGTCTGGTTGCATTAAATGCCCCAGAGGCTCATGGTCCTGGTTCTTGCGATGAGGAAGCAGCAGCATTCATTAAAGCCACATTACTTCTGCAGTTGATTTTTATAATGAGCTTGTTGTGGCCTCAGACCACAGATATTAAATTTTAAAATCCAGTAACATGAAAATCTAGTTGAAAATGGAAATTAAGTTCAAAGAAAGTGAGATGTGGGGTACTTATTATGATGTGCTTCTCAATAGCTTTTCTTATATCCGAGCGCTGAGAAACCACATGGGTCTTCCAGTAGATGCTAGCTCACCGCAGAGAGTACATCTTCCCTCAGCCAAGTCCCTTCTGGGACACAGTCCTGAGAGGTGTTCATTACCAGTACAGAAAATTTTCTTGCTGATTAATACTATTCATATGTGGTTGCCTTTGGATCTACTTGGCTAAAGTACTAACAAGTAGGTACTCATCCCAACAAGAGTACCCGAGAAAGTAAAATAATAATAATACAAGCTAGTACCTTTCCTATCTAACTACTCAGCTGGCATTAAAATTTCTGCACGGAATTTGGCCTTTTCCTAATTCTTTAGTCGGAGACACTTCAATTGGCACCATAGTAATGTTTAGAGTTGATGATCTCATAAAGTCTTCAGTTTGTCACGGCATAATTAGATCCCATAACTCTAGTTAAGTTACAATACTTTGAGTGTTCCATACCACATTTTCAAATATTGGCTAAAATAACCATTTCTCCTCTTTCAACTAACGACTCTGATCAAGAAATGAAAGCAAAAGTCCAGAGAAGTTTCTAGATTGGGTAATCTTGTTACTGTGCGCCGCAATGTCCAGATGTTCCAACACTGAGTGACTTAAAGAGGAGGTAGTCATCATGTGAAGAGTTTAAATGAGAGACATAGTCACAGTTGGGAGTCACAAAATGAAATCTAGGAGGAATAGGAAGGACCAGAACCATTCCGGAAATTAGGAGGCTGAGTTGTTGTAATGGTTTTCAAGTGCCGGAACCCTCATGAGGCAGGAAATTACAGCTAGCTCATTTTCCTTTCAATGGGGAACAGGCACAGAAGATTCCAATGCAGCATTAAAGAGGGAAACTGTCAGCAGGGCTGTTGTGTAACCCTGAAGTGTATTGACTCTTGGATGGTCCGGGAGTAGTACAGTCAGGCCACCTGAGCAGGCACAAGGACCAAAATGTTAAGGTCCCTCTCCCCAGTTGTCTCCAGGAGGCTGATCCTCTGCACACCGCTGTTGTTGCCCCTTGTTTTCTTACCCCTTAGTCTTCTGGCTTCATTTCCCTCCCCGACCTGACTGTGGGGTCCAGATAAGAGATAAGAATTGTAAAAATGCTCACCCTTTTCTCCCCTCCCCGCCCCCCGAGGACTTGAAAGCTTAATGGATGATTCTGATTCTTAGAAAGACAAGTCAAACTTTTCGTGACTGCTGTGAAAGGAGAGTACACAATATTTCTTCAGAGGCCTCCATAAGCAGTTGAGTAAATTGGAAAAACAGGGCAGATTTCTCGCGAGGGCTGGACCAGATGGCCCGTGCAAGTGCTCTCAGAGTCCTCCCTAGCTGTTGATTCCAACAAATAAAAATCACTGCTGGGCTTCTGGTTTGGTTTCCAATCTGGGTAACAAAAAATCGGCCTGCAAAAGATGTTTAAATCCTATTTCAAGCCTCATTTTCAGGGTCAAAGTTTTCAAAGCAGCCTCTAGTAGCATAGATGATGTCACTCCGGAGTGGCCAGATGAGCATTTCTGCCTAGTACTGATGTGTGGCCCTGTCTGTTCACCTGCCCGTGGGCTGGCCAATCTCTTCTGGAGGCATCAGTACTGTAGATACAGTGAGGGTATCCACACTGTCATCTGGAGGTTAATTTATGTCTGGCTTTAGGGCATGCAGCAGCAGAGAGTTGCTGTGGGGGCACTTTGGGGTGCTTTGCTTCTTCCCCATGTTAAAACAATAACCACATAATAAAAGCTAATGGAACACCAAGGACCCTGTTCCTGACCCTGGCACCCTGTTCCAGGTACCAGAGGCTTGAGTTTGGCCTTGGTTGTCCCCTTGATTTCCTGGATAACTTGGGACTGAGGAAGTGGTGTTCTATATAAAGCAGCGTCACTCAACAAGTTCATATCTGAAGTACCCTCCGTGATGCCCACCGACCCATCACTCATTTACAGTGGTCACACTATATTAATAGCTCTCAATATTGGAATTATCTGAGGTATGTTCACAATCACCATAAAGTGGCCTCGAGGCTCTATTTTCTAATTCTGGAGAGTGGAAAATTGGCGACAAAAGTGTTTCCTGGGCATGAAACACGAGTAGCTTCTGATGTGAAAGCACTTTGAAAAATCGTGCCTAATTAGTATTTGTTTTAATGGCTTTGAAACGCTTTAATGCATTTATGAATGTGAGGATGGGAGAGTCGAACCTCCGAGAGTCAGTTCCCCATCTGCTGTGGGTCCTGGGTGAGCTCAGTTGTCAGGTTTCCACTAAACCATCATGCTGACCCAGCTTTGAAATTCTTAATGGACACTCTGAACCAATGTTTATGAGTTCTATATTCCTCATAAAGCTATTTTCTTGCCTAACAGTAGTTTTGAGACATACTTAGGCAAGCCGAGATGCCTCTGTTTTGATCAAATTTCCTTGCCCTAAATCCCATACTACCTACTTATTAATCTATCAAAGCAAGACTGTTAGTTTGATAAAGTGAATTTGAAAAAAGTCAAAGTGAAACTTGGGAACGTGATTTTTCTTTTGAACCTGATGGGATCCTTTTCTCCTCTAGGAGCATTTATCTAATTATCATAAATTGAGAAGTTTGCAGAAATGAAAACCAGAAGAATTTCTCTAACATGATGACGCTCTCAAGGAGAGTCACTAAGTGAACTGGGGATTAAAGACTCCATGCGGAGCAACCAAATCCAAGACTACCTCTAGGAGATGAGACGGTTCTGGAAACTCTGTGGATCAATTCCTTCACATACACACGTGCTGAGGCCCTGGCTGCAGCACACGTATATACATAGCCCCACCCACCGCCACACTTCCAGAGCCAGGGAACTGGGACAGCATTTGCCTGACAACATCCTGGGGCCCCCTTCCCTCCTACCATTTTCTCACCATCCCTTGGACGCCAGACTTCTGACTACTGCCTTGCAGAGGTGGAGTAAACCCTGTGAGACTGACTCAGAGACGACTTTTCAGGAGGTCCCTCCACCTCCCCATTCTCACCATTTGGCTTTGAGGCAGAGAGGGAAGCCCACACCCAGGGGTGTCAGTGCAAGTCATAATGGCATTCACCAAATTTTCCTTAAACTAAAAATTTGGCATTTTAAACAACTAGGCTAATCTCTGGACTAAAATCAAGTATTTCCATTCCATCTGCACCTGCAACAACTGCAGATCTGGCTCTTCTCTTGTATCATTTCAGCCCACCATTTCTCCCCACCTGAACACACACATGCACACACACACACACACACACACGCACACACACGCACACACACACACTGTGTCTTTTATGTAATCAGTTGATAAGATTGATCTTTCCTTTGAATTGCTTTGATTCAAAATCCACCCACTATCTGTGGGAGGTACAGGGAGGTGGATGCAATGTGTGCTTTAAAGATGCACTCTGCAAGGAGTGGCACAGAAGAGGCATCCGGGATAGGGTGTGCGTCTTTTCTGTGCAGTTTTTTTTTTGCAGAAACTGGAGATGCTATGCTATTCAACACATATTCTCTTATTTCAGAGCTAACCTCGTAGACCTTGGAAGAACAACTGCTAGAGTAACTGATGCCTAGTTAAACCCTGAGCAGGCACCGCTACAACTCCGTGCTGGGTCCTCCATTGCTGATGCTCACTCTGTCTCCACCTTACTCTACCCTTGCGATGCCATAACCTACCCTTTGTGGCTACAAGAGTGTCTCTCCCCACTTCCCTGAAAAAAGCCTCTGAGGGGAGAAAAGATCATTTCTAAAAGGTAACATTCTGTACGTTTCCAGTTAAATATTATTAAAAGAATGAAATTACAGAGAAGAATCACAGACTGGTGGCTACTGAGTACTAGTAACTAGAGAGTAACTACTAGTTACTAGTAATGAAGTGGTAGACGTGGGCTTAAAGGAACAGCACGGGACACCTGTGACTGGGGACGCGCCCCCCTTCTTCACTGTGGTGAAACGGCTTCCAAATGAGCATATGCACAGCCGATGGAATCTGAATCAATCCGATTTACCAATCAGCTTTCAAGTTTTAAAACCATGGAATCTATGTGGCCACTGGAAATTCAGTGGGCCATGGAAATTGTCTGTACCCTTAAAAATTCCTGTGCACCCATTATTATTTAAAAAATTCAGTAGTAAAATGCAGCTAGCTAAAATTTGAAATTCTTAATGGAATTTACAGATTATTTCTCAGGTATGCAATGTGTAATGTTCTTTTGTTTTGGTTTTTTTGTTGTTGTTTTTGTTGTTGTTTTTGTTTGTTTGTTTTTTGTTTTTTTAAGACAAGGTTTCCCTGTTGTAGCTCTGGCTGTCCTGGAACTCACTCTGTAGAGCAGGCTGGCCTTGAACCCACAGAGATCCACCTGGTTCTACCTCTGCCTTCTGAGTGCTGGGATTAAAGAAGTGTGCCACCAGCACCCACCATGTAATGTTCTTTTTGCAAAGAAAACCTTAAATCATTGCAAAGCTTGTATCCAGCTCCACACACACTAACTGCAAAGCTTATTTTATGTAACTATACAGTACACGGTTGTATTGCCATGGTTCACATAAATTTTTCTTAATAAAATTGAGTTTATCAACATTTAAACTATTATAGAACTAAAACAATAACTTGAGAACTGGAGGAGAGGTTGATCAGTACAAATATGTTCTATTATATAATGACAAGAGCTCTGAACTGTGTCAAAACTAGCAGCTGCAACCTTCTAAAAAGTTCCCTTAAAACGGAACATCCCAGTCAGGCAGCGGTGGCACACACCAAGAATCTCAGCGCTTGGGAGGCAAAGGCAGGTGGATTGCTATGAGTTCGAGGCCAGTCTGGTCTCCAGAGTGAGTTCCAGGACAGCCAGAGTTACAACAGAGACACCTTGTCTCAAAAACAAAAAACAAAAAAATAAAACAAACAAACAAAACAAAACAAATCACAAAACAGAACAACTCCCCAAACAAGCAGAAAAGAAAAATCAATGAGGAAACTTGTTTTAACTTCTGACTGATTAGCTCTTTATGGGATTAAAGGTTTATGTGTAGCTACATCTACTATCTGGAGATCTATTATGTACGTTTCCACCAAGCTATCATGCAGTAGTGAATGCAGCCTAAGACCACAGGAAAAACAAAAACAAAGTAACTCTAACTGCTATGCATTACCTATGCAGAACAGCCTTAGATACAGATAGCCCCACAGTAAATGCTGGGAAGAATCTTGTTCTCATGCTAACAGTGCCATTTGGACAGCAGCAAGTTCTAGTAGATTATTTTTTTCCATAATAAGCCTTGAAAAAAATAACCAGTTTGATAGAAAATTCTTACACAGTTGTGGTGAAAATATAATTACACTTGCAATAAATATTGCAAGATTTACACAAATATATTGTTTCTAAGTTTCCCAGTTTCATGAGCTCTTGACCTATGAATGGTTGATATTCCTAGCCTTAAAAATTGAGACTTAAACGTCACAAACATTATAGAAGCAGAAAGCACCTTACTTATTTCTCAAGGTTATGAGTAGGTCCTCAACTGTCAGGTAGCACCAGTACCTTACGGCAGGGCTGACCCTGAAAGGGGAGGGCTGCAAGGGGAGTGGAAGGTCCGGGCAGTTACATGCCCCAAAATGAAATCGCTCACTATAGGATGAAAGCAGAATTGACAATATCTCAAAATAGATAGGGTATCTCCGTAGTAGCCTTACAAGAGCGTGTCACAACAGAGAGTTCAAATATCTACTTGCTGCCTTCCTTTTCATGGTGCTCTTCCCAACTTGCAGCTAGTTTATAAGCTTGTTTGGCTTCTGAGTCTGAGTACTTAGTTCTGGTGTAGAGTTGGCGTGCAATAAATCATTGCTGATGAAGTGATTGCTTCTTCACTTCACAAATACCTATGACATTTTTTGTTTGGTAGACACTTCAAATTCTGAAGGAAACTACAAATAAACTCCTTGGATTTTTTCCCCCTAAAGAGTTGGTGGCTATTCCTAAATTTAGGAAAACATCTTCAAGAGTAATAATATTATGATCACAGTTACCACTAACTTACCATTCTGGTCCCACCCATCCTTCTCCAGATCGTTTAGACAAGTGTGCCTTGTTTGTTGTACAGAATCATTTACTATTTATTCTTAACCAATCCATGCGCTCATATTATATTATAGATGAAACAATGTAACAAAAATATAACTAAAGCAATAAAAACATTTCCACTATTTTGGGGAAGCAGTAGGAATTGTCCTAGTCCTCTCTAACTTAAGAAAGCTTGGCACGCATTTAGCATCATGTCATAATCTCTCTCATAAATGGCACTCTGAGTAGACTTTGAAAGAGGGAAGTTGGATTCACACACACACCTGTCATAGTGGAGTGGCTCTGAATGAGAAGAGGACTAGAAAAGAGGCATTTTTGTTTAGTTACCACAAACAGCACACAGCTCAAGAGTGCTGAAGAACCCACATTGTCAGTGAAGAGCTGTGCTTAGCTGCAAACGATGAAAGCCATCCAACTGAGTACTGGTCCACATTGAGCTTCTGGGAATGAGACAGTTATTCCAGTCTGAGTTCAACTCTGCCGACAGGAGAACCCTAACAGAGAGCTCCTGACTTCAACAGCCCAGTAAGGCAACACCACACAAACACCTGCGACACAACAAGAAGCTGTGTCCACAGGCAATAGGCACACGACTTTTTAAATTTCTGCCTTACAGGAAAACTGTTTATTGTTTTGCCAAATACTGCAGATCACAATTGGAGCCACCTCACCCTGGAGTGCCTTGTCCTTGGACCCTGTCCTGGAGGCAGCAGACACTCTGACCCAGCAGCTTAGCTGCAGGCTCAGCAGCACTCATAGTGCACAAGACTAAGCTGTGTGCGCGCTACAGCAGCCACACTGAAAATGCCGGAGTCTGAGAGACTGGTCTCACTTGGAGAAGTCATTGTGTGGCCCCTGTCTATCAGTAGAGCAAGAGAAGACAGAGGCCTCAAGATGCTGACCCTTGAAGGGAGTGGAGCACAGTCAGATGGTTCATGGAGGCTTGTCCTCACCCTGCACTTCTGGCCCAGAGCTTCAGCCATGGCTGGCTTCCTCCCACCCCTTCTCAAAGGCTTTCTTTCTCAGTGGCTTGCGAACATCAGAAGAACAAGACTTGCTAATGCAGTGGAAGGCTTCCCTTAACTCTGAAGATAAACTTTCACCAAAGGGCAACTTTTACGGAGAAGTTTAAATGCTGGCTTCACACAGAAAACATAGTCTTAAATGTGCAGTATTTTAATTATATTGAGGTCATCTTATCATAAAATCTGGTCTCTAGCAAAAGAGAGGAAGAGAAATGTAAATAGCAAACAGTCACATCTTCAAAGGAGAGTAGCCACAGACTTTGAAGGATGTGTCAGTAGCTTCTCTCCTCTGTATCCTCAAACATTTAGAAACCGGAAGCACAGGAGCATTACAGAGCTGATGCCCAGAGGGCCGGTGTCAAGCAAACACAGTGTGGTGGCAGGAATCACATTATGGAATGGTGAACTGTTTATACTACAAGAAGATTCCTATCGATGAAAACAATGAATCCCTTCTGATGCAGGAAATAGAAACACAGGCATCTATGAGCATTGAAAAACTGACCTTCCACATTTCACAACATTCACACGTTATTCATTTCAGGTAGTAACTTAGATTTAAATACATCCGTGCTCACTCCATTGCCTTTATAGGTGCTTCTTCCTAAGACGAACCTTCCTTAACCGCTGTGCTTGCTGTGCTTAGTATGTTACCTCAGTCTCTTAAAGTGCAGTGTGGGATGGGAAACTGTTTTGTGCATCAAGCAGGACAAACACTTCTGCTCCTGACAAACTGTCCTAATAGGAGTTTCTGGCTCTGGTGTTTTCTCTACTGTCTGGAATTCATTTAGGTCCTAACACTTAGAATATACAAAATGGGCCACGTCTTAAGAATCTCACACAATGCATGCACACCAGTTTGGGCCTTTTCACCCCTCCTCCCCAAGAGGCTAATTTAAAAGCAAACACCTGAGAATTCTAAATTAAGCAAACCAGCGCTGAGTTAAGTCACTTCAAAACCGAAGAACTGCAAAGAACAGGGAAACCCCGGGCAGAGGGACCTCGCATCCATACCTATATTTCATGCCAGTCTGCTTTGCGGTGGACTCTTTGAGAGAAATGTGATGCTGAGGGGTGAAGGTCCCCAGGCTGCGAGCGATGATAGCGACTGTGCGGAATTTGGCCCGGGCTGCGTTCACCACATTGGGGGCGGTGGAGCTCTGCTTGCTCAGAAGTCGGTCTTCACCATTTCGACTCTTCAGATTGTGCTCTGTGCAGGCTATGGAGACTTGCATTGCTTCCCAGGACAGCGCAAGGTCCGCTCAGAACCCCACAGCACAGGCGGTCGGCAGAGGGTAAGGGTTGGGGGATTTCTTCTATCTTTTAACCCCTCTGCCCCCGCTTCCCGGATGCCTCCAGAGGAGTCCCCGCAGCTGACTTCGGAGCCCACACAGAGCGGCAGGAGCGGCTGAGGTGCAGGACAGAATCCTTGGGACCCAAAGAAGTAAACAGCCACGCTGGAAGTTGTCCGGGCAGCTGGAGCGCGGATCAGTCTCCCCAATCTTTCTCAGGCTGTGATCTCGGCTGATTACACAGCCAGATCCATGTGGTCAGAAGGCTGGTGCAGAAGCCTAGAGCTGAGCGTTCATGGTGACTGCACACAGCCCTGCCTGGAGCCAGTACGAGGTGCCTGAATGCGGAGGGCTGGCTTCTGGGCGCTGGCTCAAAGCAACACAGGCATACCGCAAGATGCGCCTCCAGCACCCTCTGGATCACAAGCAGGAGGCTCAACTGAAGAGGAGCATCCCAAGAAGCACACGCGGCCCCAAGGACCCGTGGTCTCTGTCCACCCAGCCTGTCAGCTGCCTCCTTCCTGGGCTTCCGAGGATGCGGAGGTGGAGGCGTCTCAAGACCCCTCCCCACTCATCCTCAGGCGAAAGCTGGAGCTCCTGAGCTGGCACTGACTCGGGTTGGCGGCTGCATGGAGGAGATGGAAGGTCCCTTTAAGGAGCGCCTTGCCTTTGTGAGCAGTGGGGAGGAAAGATCACTGTGACCACTCCTTCCTGGAGCAGGACTGGGAGGGCTGCTCCATCAGGGGGTTCTGCCTAGGTGCCACCAAATCTTGCTGCAGCACAAGAGTTGGAACTGGGGGATGGCTGAATGGGGTGCCCCTTAGAGCAGTATGCCAATGAATAACACTGAATACTCTGTAACAGCTTAGAATTTTGCTACTAGCCTTGACAGGGTTCATTTCTCCTCTGCATAGTATTTCTTATGCAGCTAAGTTCAAAGTTTCCTGAAAAGCCACAGTCCAGTTTGTGTGGAGATGAGTCTGCTAACTTACTGCAAATCTATTTAGAATACCAGAGTAGGGACTTCTGGGATGCTGCAGGGAGCGGTGAGTCCTCCACACTGGAGGGGGCAGGTGGGTGAGGTGCACCACGGGGAGAAGCAGGTCAGAATCACTGCCCAGAAGGTTCAGGAGGGTAGCAGGAGCCATATATACAGTCCCGGTCACAGGGATGGACAGCAAGTAGTTCTGTGAGCTGATCCTGAACACAGGATATTCGTATCTTGTCTGCCTGGGTGTCCCATGCAGAGCAGCTGCCCAAGAAATGTGCTCAGACCAAATTATCAGTTATCTCATAATGTACCTCTCCATTTGAAGTATCTCCTCCTGTGGTGATGGTTTCTACAAATCAGCTTCCCAAATGTGATTCCTAACAGACCTCACTGTCAAACAAGGAGAAACAACAGACACTATTTGTGAATAGCGTCTCTGTACTTGGCAATAGAGATCAATATGAAAGGACAATTATAAAGCCTGTTTCTGTTGTCAAGGAACAGGCAATCTGGGTGGGAAAGACAAAGCATTCAGTCTTCAGAGACGAATTATGTTGGAAATCACATTTCGCACGTCCACAGGAGTGGTATCCACTCTAAGTACACTGGAGTGAAGAAGGAACAGACTTCAGGAGCCCAGAGAACATTCCTCATTTTGATCCATTATCCATACTTCAGTGGAGTCTCTATTTTAGTATCTGAGTCTGCTCCTGAGTCACAGATATGACAAGGTCTAGGATTTCAGAAAGCACACAGAGACTCAGGTAGCCCCCTCCTAGAGTTATGAGACTTGCCTGCAGTAGGAACAATGGATCTGATTTGATTGGCAAGAGGGAAGGAAAGCAGTCACCTGTACTAGCAGGTTCGGGGATGACACACTCTATTAGTTTAAAAATAAATAAAGCAGCTGGTCTGATCACTTCTTTCCAATAGAATGAAGCTGTAGAAATAAAAATTTCAAGAGGACTCTGTGCTTGTGTTGAGACCCATTCAAGACATGAATCTTAACATCTTTGAACCCGAGGATAAGATTTAAACCGCATCATGGAATTGCATCTTTGACCCTCAACATCTTTTTTTTTTTTTTTTCACTATTTCCCTTAGAGAATAAATATGTTGATTAATGGGAAGAAAATTTAGGATGAGTGAAGGTGGAAGGTTTGTACCTTCTTTGTACCCGTGCATGCCAGGCAGGAATACTGAGGGGAGGGGGAAGGAATATCTTCATTCTTTGGAATAAACAGCGGGCACAGAGGAAGCAGATCATAGGAACCTTTATTTTTACACACTAAGCCAGCTCATTGGAGATGATCAACGTGAATCGGGAAAGCAGTCAAAATCAGAAGAGGAAGAAGTGGGAGGGAATCAGAAGAACAGCTTTTAGAAAAGGGAAAAAAACAAAGCAGCCTGGGAGCGGTTGAATGAGGTGGTAACCACCAGGAGGGAAGGGTCAGGAGCCAGGCTTCATCTTTGCCCCTAGCTGAAAGGGAAGGGACATGGGAGGTGGACAGGGTCTCAGTGGGGAGTGCTGCCTGTTTCACAGGGAGGAATGAAAACTTTGAAATGAAGAGAGGACTGGTCATGTTATCAATGTACTGTCAGCTTTGCCAAATAACAATCAGAGAAATGCCAGAAAGCACAGCCCCTACCAGAATGCAGAAAATGTTATCTAAGTAAGACACATACAAGGCAGACCTCTGAGTCACCTCTGACCCCCACACAGAATGCTTGGTCTATGGAAGGTCCTCACTCTATAAATAATTGAGAAGGTAAGGAAATAAAGAAGAGAGAGAGAAGATAGGTGGATGGAGAGGTGCCGTTTCCTGGATAAACTTGATTCCTCAAACAACCACCAAAGAAAATTCGGTGCATTCACTTTAAGGCACAGCCTGTGCACTGAAGAGACGTGGATGGTAGCCCCACATTCTCTTCTGCTCCTTTCATGTATAGCCCAGTGTCCCAGCCTTTGGGACCCACCTCATAGAGAATCAAAGACCAGAGGCTACAGGATGCTCACAGTGGGAGTCTCATTCTTGCTGACCACAGTGAGCCTTTGCCCCTGACACTTGGGCAGCTGACAGTCAACCAGCAGCTCCATAGGTTCCTGGGATATTCTCACCCTTTCCAGAATTAACGGAGCAGTCAGTTTCAGGAGCCTGGAAATTAGATAACAGTTGGCTGTAGAGTGCCCATTCTTAAGAAGTTTGCTTACAGGCCACATGCTAATGAAGCTGGGGAAATTAGACTTGGAATGTGGCCCTTGCACTGTCACACAGCAGGATTTAGAGGGGTCTTCCCCATGAGAATTCAAGGCTCAAACAGACATGCAAACCCTGCACATAGATACACTTACATACACATGTATAGATAGAGATGTAACTGTAGATACAGGTATAGATGTACTTATGGGCTAGATTGTCTCATCCCAAACTTCACGAACTGAAGCCCTGGCCCTCTCCCTGGTGTGTCAGAACGTGACTGTATTTGGAGACAGTCTCTAAAGGCATAACTGAAGTCTAATGAGGCTATAAGGGTAAGCACTAACCCAATACGACACACGTCCTTATAATAAGGACCAGGGCCAGATATGTGAAGACACAGAGCAGAAGACCATCTACAAGCCCAGGGCAAAGTCCTCAGAAGAGGCCAAGCTTGCTGTCACTTTGAACTCTGACTTCAAGTCTGCAGATATGAGAGAAACAAACTTTTCCTGTTGTAGCTACTCAACTCGTGTACTTCCTTGTGTACTTTGTAATACAGGGAAAAATATAATTTATATCTATAGTATTGTTCATAAGAAACTATTAGAGCTTACTAAAGTACAAGACTCTAACCATCATTACTAATCATGATGAATGTCTTTATAGATATTCCAAACACTCCAAGCTGCTGTTATTAATGTTCTATATGGTGTGTTCCAGCCCCACCTGGGCAACACAGCGAGACTCTGTCATAAAAACCAAAGACAGGTAACAATCTACAGACCTGCTCTCTAGGAAGCCTGCTGAAACGGACCCTGAAGAAAGGCTCCAAAGGCAATCCTTTTATTCCTCTTGATAAAATCATCCAGGGTTCTATATGGTGGCTCTTTTTGCTGTTTTTTTTTTCTACTAGCATACATTAATTATAAAAATATTAAGTCCCATCGTGGGACTTTCATAAGTGTATGTGACATAGTTTTGCCAAGAAGTTTTCTATCCTGTGCAGTCTTCCTTATGGTTACGGGTAGCCTGGACTTCTGGGAACTTTGCTTAGGTTAATAAGGAGACTGCTGCTAGTTGGCAGTTAGCAGTTGGCAGTTGGTAGGTGGGCCTGATAGATTACAGTCCTATTGTTTTCGTTTGTTTGTTTGATTTTGTTTTAGCAGCTCCCGATCTTCAAGCTTCACATGGTTAAGGACAACCAAAAGGGTAGTGAATTTTTCTTTCTCTCCATCTTTAAAGGCTGCCTACAAGAGCGGTGAAGATTTCTCTCTTTCCTTTCTATCTTTTTAGAGCTAGAAGGTAAAAAAAAAAAAGGCACAATGGGGATCTGTCACAAGCTAGAGATCAGTTACACGTTAGGAATCGGTCTCAGTAGCAGTTGTGGCAAGAGAACGGGTTTTCAACTACAATAGTTTGCTAACAGTCACCTTCTGATACCTGCTCTCGCTGCTCTCCCTTTCCCGTCCTCTGTGTTCATGTCCCACGGGGAGTCTTGTTTGGAGAAGTAGCTTTTAGGTACATTTAGTCTTTCCTTTGTGTTTAGTGATCTCTCCCTCTAACCAATTTTCCTTTGAAGGGCTTTCTCATATTCCCTCAGGCAGGAATCAGCACCCTCAGAGACTTCCTGAAGCAGCGGAGAGAACACCACACCAGTAGACAAAGCCCAGCCATGATATCTTATCTGTAACTTAGGAGTAACCTGCAGCTCTCTCTCACCCCCTTCCCTCAGCTAAAGAATGGGTGGGGACACATCTTTATTTCAAAGTCCTTCTCGAGTTTGTGTTCTGTAGATGCCATGGCTAGACTTCTAGAGGTTGCCATATAGCACAGGACCCAAATATCACTCGCACTTCAGTTCTGCCATGACCTTACCTGATTCCTATTCATTACCCAGTAGTGGAGCTTTAACATTAGTGTCAGCCATATTGGGTCTTAGTGACAGAACTATTTAAGAACAGATAATAGGATGCAAAATTTGCAACCCAGAGTCTTTTGTCTTCATGATCATCTCAGTGCTCCTGAGAACCCTGAGGACTTGACAGCAGGGATAAGTGAGTTACAGTTAAACATGAGGCTCAGTTTTCCTCTTCCTCTTCTCTTTCCTGTGCAACTGAACAGGGTGCTCACATTCTTGTTTCCTTGGTTTCCTTATGGAGACATAGTGATGTAAGAATGTGGCTCTCCGGAGCACCTGCCCCTTTAGGAGTTGCATCTCTCAAACGCATGAGATACAGAAAAGGTAAACTCAACCAAGACCACACAGGCAGAGTTAGGCTGTAACTGGGGAAGCCTTCCTCTGGATGTTTGGTTCTTAACCACTATGCATATTGCTCGTCACTGTAAGACTTTCTCATCAGAAGGAATTCACATACACTCTCTTATGAATATAATTTAAAAAGAAGACCTATTACCATTATGAGTCCTAGAAATAAATTCAATTCAGAAAGCCTAAATATCAATCTTTTATTAAAAATACTTTGTGACTGTTTATTCCTAGTCTGTTGCTATATATTTTTTCCAATTATACAGAAAAATTTTGGTTTATTCAATTTCTTCCCAGTGAAGTCAGAACCAAATATTTTTCACTGGTTCCACTTAGAACTTATGGTTTCTATTCCATTGGAAAGCACAGCCAGCAGGAGCCAGGAAACATTCAATCACTCAGCCAGGCAAAATTGGAGTTATCCAACGCAGGAAAGAATCTGCTAATATCAGAAGAAGTTTAAACATGAACATTGTACAGATGGCAAGCTACTTCCTGTGTCTATCATTTGTGAGCAAAAGAATTATGCCATTTACCAGAAACTATCAAAATACGGTTGGAGATTTATTTATTATACTCTCACAATTTTAACTCATGGTCCCACATGTACAAAGACACAGGCTTTACAATGGTAAATAAAACTGAGATTTGAAATACTCAAGGCTTTTCCGAAGAGAACTTCTAAATGTCTATCCTTCTGCTTTCCTAGAAGAACAGATTTACCAAAGAAGCCCACCAGGACACCCAGAGGGCAAATACATTCTCCCACACTAGACTCTATTCCAGAAACAAAGCACAGAGAACCAAAGGATGGACAAGCTTTAGTCCTGGGAAGAAAAGTGAAGTCTTGAAGATGAGAGGCAAGTGTTCTGCTACTCTACTACATCCCCAATATGGCAATTAACATTTAAACCACCATGGCCACTGACAGTTATTTCCTGATTCCAGAATATTCTGACATAGATGAGCCACGAAGTCTAATATTTTTCCATACATGTTAACATGGTGCTCCAGTTTTATACAGAAGCAATTGTAGTGAAATAGGAAATTCAACATTCAGCTGATTTTATTCTGCCATCTTCACAGTAGGTATTTTCTCATGTTTTTCAGGAAAAGGGAAATGAAAGAAAACAGGGACTTGAATTCTGCCTACTTTTACGAATGTTATTTTCCTTCCAAATTATTACCTATTATCATAATTTCTACTGTTGCTCTATATTAGCACCAGACAATCAGAAATATGTGATTTGTCTTTGCTTAAAAGATTTTCTTGAGAAGTTTAATTCACAGAGAAACTATTTTCAAAGATAATTAGAGTTATTATATATAATCCAATCCATGATAAAATCAAACAAAGGACACATTGCTATTTCATACACTACAAAGTATTTAATCAATTATGCCATAATGCATATGATTAATTTTCAACTAATTACAAGTATTTTTAGTCTTAGACTCTTTCTCTACAAATCACCATTTTATATACTTAAAATGAAAATATAAAGGAAATAAATTGTTTAGAACACAGTTCTAAATGTGTTCACATTTTGACTTCAAGCTTCTGATCTAATGCTCTGAGTGTTCAGTATTTTAAAAACACACCCAAATATTGTCCTTTGAGAGTTGGAAATAACTCTCAAAGTTCTGATACACATCTACAAGCACTGGTGACCACATCATCCTAACAGCCTGTCATGTCTACAAGCAGTAGTGGTATGAGCAGTGGTAGTCACAGCATCCTAAGAGCCTCTCCAGAAGCAAGTAGTTGTTTAACAATTTCAACAAAGAAAAAACTACTTCAGAAAATTGTTGTAGAAGTTTATTTTTAGTTATGTATAGAATAATTGTTCTATGCACTGTTGGGTGAGGGGCTCCCTAGTCTTAACGTTTTGTATTGTTTGCAAGTGTTGGGTTTACGTTAGGATATTTGATTGCTAATGATCTGCAGGTGCTATCAGTAGAACTCTTAAGGAGTTCTGTATCAATAAAAACATCTGAGCACAGATACTTACTCAGGGTTCCACTATCCAGTATGGCACTGACAAGGATGGTGGTTCCCTCTGTTGAGGTCTGGTAGATCATGTACCTATGACTATGCTTCTGTGTCTCTCTTGGTGAGCCCGTATAGCTACTTAACAGAAACAGAATTGGTGAACTATCATTTTTAAGATAGCTTTTTATAAACATTTATCTTATGGCAATTTATATCTGAAATATTGCAAGTACAATGAAGGAGGAAAGGGAAGAAAATGTGAGATTATTTTATGTTCTAGGCGCTGTGGTAAAATCTTCCATACTCATTATCTTAGTCCAGATGGAAGAGCAATATATTCCATATATATATATATATATATATATATATATATATATATATATATATATATATATTAATATATATTCAATCAACTGAACACTTGTTTGGGTGGCTACATGAACATTCATAATCCCTTCTGAAAAGTTGTAATGAGGGAGGTAGAGAATTTGCCAGCATGTGCTTGGCTCTAGATTTCATTTCCAGGTCCACCAATACACATAAAATGATAAACATCTGAAGTACATAATATGTGGTTATATCTTTTAAAACTTACAATGAATCAAATTCTAGCAGAGCCTCCCACAAAAAGCCACCCTTACAAGATGACGCAGAAAAATTTAGAAAAAAATTGACCTCCAAGAGGTTACTGAGACAAAATCACTTTGTTTCGGTTCAAGTTTGTTCATCTGCTTAGAACAAGAAAAGCTGTTTTTATTCACATGTTTCTATCTCATAATAGTAACATATTTTGTAGAGGGTCTACTGACTTGTTCTTTTTATTCTGTTTATCTTTTGAAACAGAATTCTTATAAAACAAGCAGGTCCAAGATTTTATGGGATCATTTTTCATTTAATCCCACAGCAGACTGAGGAAGGTTAATGCAGGTGACCCCTTCAGTCTCTCATCACACTTAAAATTAGTCATCCTGAGTACACAATTGCTTAAGCTTTCTCTCACTGGCCTAGTAGGACTGTTGTTATAAAAAGACAGGAAAAGCATCAATATCAATGACAAAACTAGAAAAACAATTAGATTTCTATTCTCTTTCCTGACTCATGTCCATTTGCTGGATCTGTTTTCCTTCCTTCCCTTTCTTTCTTTCTTTCTTTCTTTCTTTCTTTCTTTCTTTCTTTCTTCCTTCCTTCCTTCCTTCCTTCCTTCCTTCCTTTCTTTTTTATATTCTGCCGTGTGTGTGTGTGTGTGTGTGTGTGTGTGTGTGTGTGTATACATGTGAGCACACGTGTGTATACATGTGAGCACACTGGTTAAGTTCATAAAAATATAACTGATAGTGAAAGTATAGAATCCAACATGAAGCTTTCTCTAGCTTCACAATGGCTATTATAACTGTGTAGAAGTTCATTGAAATGTAAAGACTTTGGGTCTGGCTAATCTCACTTTGTAATGCTTTTTATTTGAAAGTTCTTTGCAATAAAGTTTTAATTAAAAAGACAGGAAATATGGGAAGAAATGTTGGTAGGATTTCAAACTACAATAACCACTGTGAAAAACAGTATTGAAGTTCTTTTATTTATCACAACTTGAAAAACATACAAGTCATGTTAATTGATAGGCAAAGAATTAAATCGTATTTTAAAGAGCTCTATGCATACCCATAGTCATTGCAGTGTTATTGACAAAAGCCGAGATGTGTAAGCAACCCAAGTGCCCATGAACGGATTAGCAGAAAAAGAAACTATGGAATATATGCTATGGAATATCATCAAGTCTAAATACTGCTATTTGCAAGAATATGGGTAAACACAGGACTTTATGCTCAATTAAATAAGCAAGACACAGAAAGACAAATACTTCTAGATCTCACTTTCATGTGGAATGCAAAATCAGCCAAGCTTATAAAGCTGCAACAAGAGTAGAATTTATATGTCCCTGCTACCAATAGGAAAAATGAAGTGACTGGAGGAGAAATAGAAAAAGGTAGAGAGAGAGAGAAAGAGAAAGGTAGAGAGAGAGAGATTTATATAAGATGATAGCTGTACATGGCCATAGTAATGATATGTATATCTTGGTATGTATATATACCAAATCATCAGGTTATATACTTAAATACATAAATTTTTCATTTATCAATTATATTGCAATAAAACTGAAGAAAAGGAAGCAAATAACTTACTCCGTGTTATGAAACTCACTTCCTTCTGAGGGTGAACTACCACCCAGATATCTTAACTTATGTCGGACAGCCTAATGCACCATTTATATAGGTACATTAAAAACTCCAAAACCTTAATTCTGTTATTCTATAGGAAAAGTTCCCAGATTAAAGAGAAAAAACCCTCTCACCTATGTTCAATCAAGTATCATATATTTTCTGAGGTCTTCCATGATACTACTTTTATAAGCCAAGTGAAGTAAAATTTTAATGATAGTTTACCATCATAGAATTATGCCAATTTTTAGAATGCATAGATAAGTTTACATAAATCCTAGAGCTGAGATGAAACGTATATAAGAAGGAAGGAGGAATGTCGCTCATTAGGTAGACTTAAAATCATTCTGGTCAATATTTCTTAGTTCGGTATTTTCTCTTTTGACACACAAGTTTGTGGGTGCTCTTATTGCTGTTGTTATTGTTGGACACAGCTGAGCATCTTTCAAGCTTGTGTCAGTTACCCCATGCTATGAGCTGTATTTCATCTCTTTTATTTTTCTCAAGACAACTATTTGTCATCTTCATCATCAATTATTACCCTCATTGTTATTTGCTACTCAGCTGATAAGCTCTATGTGCTGATGAGAAAAGGATATGAAAGATTCAGCCTCCCTGTCTTAGGCTTCCTAGCTGGGAATATGCAAGCACGCATGAGCCTAGTGTACATCAGATCAAGCGCAGCTGATATGTCCCAATCACCTATCAGTCAACTTGTACCACCAGGTGGTGACCAAGCCTTAAAAACATGAGGTTTTAGAGGGAACGTTGCTTGTCTAAACCACTAGGAACTCTTAAACATAAATATAAAAACTCTTTCCAGGGCTGGGAAGACGGATCCTTGAACAAAGCATTTGCTGTGCAAGCCTGATACCCAGAGTTTGGATCTCCAGACCCCATACAAAAGCCAGGCATGATAGCACACACATTTGTAAAGCCAGCACCCTCCTGTGGGGGAAGAAGTTAGAAAGAAGGAAACCTCCAGAAATTCCCATGAACAATTCAATAGATGCACAAATCACGTTTAATAAAATCCAGCCTCTATTAATGATACATCCCAATGCAAGGTCTAAAAGGGAACTTTCTTTAACCTAAAGAATGCATGAGCTGTGGTTTGAATATGTAAAGTGTTCCACAAGCTCACACGTTTGAATGTGATGTTTTTAGCTAGTGGTACTGTTTGGGATGGGTATGAAATCTTAGGAGCCTTACTGAAGGAAGTTGGTCAATGGAGGTGGAACTTGGGATTTTATAGCCTGGCTTCATTTCCTGTTTACTTCCCAGTTTCTGACTTCAGATGCAATGTGACCAGTCAGCTTCCCGCTCCTGCTGTCATGTCCTTGTTATCAGCTGCTGTTCCTTCCCTACCATGATAAATGGTCTCCTCAAACAGAAATACACAATAAATTCTTCCCCTCTAAACTGCTTCTTGTCAGATATCTGGTCACAGTAAAAAGAATAGCAACTAATACAGAAAATTGCTTCTAAGAAGTGGGGCCATTACTGTGACATTATCATGTGGTTTGCGAGGGGACCGTGGAAGAGCTTGAAACTGTGCACTAGAACATTTTCTGGAGCTATAATCACAGCTCAATGGGCCGTTCTGGTGGGAGCTTGGAAGACAAGAATGCCAAGAGATGTCTGGACAGGGGAGATGTGGGCCATGAGGTTTTAGAAAAAACAAGGACTCTACCAGGAACCAGGCTGGAGACCATTCGTATAATACTGTGGCAAAGAATCTAGCTTCATTCTGCTTGTGAAAGCCTGAGTGAGGATGAACTCAGAAGTGATGAACTAATTTCTGTGGTAATGAAGACTTCGGGGTAGCTTAGCATTTGAGCGTGGTTCCTTCCCACTGCTCTTAGTCAGATCTATGGTATGAAAGAGCAGCATGCAGAGCAAAACATTTTTTAAAATGGGGAAAGATGTGCAAGAAAGTTAAAGTTGCGGACACGGAGCATGCAGAAGACAGAGCATTGGTGGTGGCTAAAGAGAAACTTCAGTGTTTTCACCAGGACAATAGAAAAGAGGCCCTCAAGCAGGACCACACCCATTGAAGACTCTGACTTGTGAAAATGAATACTCTTTTGAAAGAAAAAAGCCTGAACTGAGAATGCCAAGGGATTCTTTACTCCCCAAAAGAAAATACCTTACCAAGGAATTCGGATTCAGCCACTGAGACATACACAGTACTGCAGCTGTGGCCTAAGGGGAACAAGCTCCATCTCAAGCTAGTAGCAGAACTTGGCAGCAGCATCATATGGTTTGGGTTTTGCAGGGGTGAAAGATGCAACATCGAGGGGGTCATGAAGTCCTGTTCTAGGGCTCCAGTGAACCTTTGAGGCCAACCAGTGTGTGAAAGTGTTGGTATTCCTGCAAGATGTTCACCGAGGGGCCACTGCATGAATATATATATATTACAAATTATATATAATACGTAAATATATAAATCATAATATATATGATTATAATAATAAATAAATAATAAATAAATATATTATGATTTATATGGTAGTCAGCTTAAAATAATAATAACATAAAAATCACACCTGAGAGCTAAGAACCCAGGAGTTGTCCTTGAGGCTGAATGTCTCAACAGACTAGTCCCACAATAGCAGTCTCCTTCTGGGAGGCAATAACAGTCACTCATCTATAAGACGCAGTGCCCCATTATCCCCAGTCTGGTTCCAGGAGCCCAGTAGATTCCTGGAGAGCCAATGGTCCATGGTCTGCCTTGAAAGCTTGGAAACACAGGATCTGCTGCAAGCAAAGGAATCATCCAGTAGCAGCAACAGCAAATCAGTTCACAGACTAGAGGGAAGGCCAGCCAAACAAAACGAAACAAACAGTAAGATGCTCTTCCTTCTGACATAGTCAGAACGGGTCATCACGATCAGGATGGGCCTTATCACATTGAGAAAGACAGTCAGGACAGATCTTCACATGAATCTCCCTACCCAAGTGATTTTGATTTGTGGCAAGTTGTCTATGAACCATAATAGAGACTTAAGGATGCTGGAGGTGCCAGAATCGTGGAGCATCTTCCAAGGTAAGCTGTGATATGTAATGGAGCTGGCTGGAAGGAGAGCTATCTGCATGTAGATGCATTTACCTGCAATCACAGCCTTGAGAAGCGTGGTTAGGAAGCCAGCATCTGAGGCCAGGCTAAGCTACATAATGAGTTTCAGGTCAGCCTGAGTTATAAACCAAGATCTGTCCAAAATCAAAGTGAAGTGAAGCAAAAAATATTACTAAAGCAACCATGTTTAAGAAGGTCTCAGAATATGAAATCAACATTCAAAATCATTTTTCTATATACTAGCCATGATAAACAAAATTAAGTGAACAGTTATTCATAACAACATCAAAAAGGACAAAGTACTTGGATAGAAATTCAGCATGTTTAGGTCCTGCAAACTCAATACTACTGGACATAGCTGACTACTTAAAGAAATATGGACAGTGTTTGTGTCCATGGATTGGAAGAATTAATATTGTCAAGATGGCAATTCTTTTTAACTTGATCCAGGGATTGAGTGCAGTATCTATGAAGTCCCATCAAGCCTCATTGTAAATATTGACAAGAGGATTCTAAAATACATATGGAAACACAACAATAACAACAACAAAACTTAAATGGACAAAAAATTATGAAAAGAACAAAGAAATTATTATTAGGAAAACTTACCACAAATTCAAAGTAATCAAGGAAGTGTGTTTTTGGAAAACGATTAAGTATATACATAAAAGAGAAGACTGGGACTGTGAAAATGTGTCTTTCAACTTACCTGCAACTGCCTTTCACAAGAGTGCCAAGACGGTTCAGCTGAAGATGCAGTCATTTTTCAAAAACATAGTGTGAAAAAGTCACAGTGAAATTCATTATTTTATGTAATTAATGTAAACCAATACTAAAAATAGAAAAAATCATACTGGGACAACTAGATATACTTATGCATCAGAAAGAAAAAACATAGATCTCAGGTCCTCACCTCAAATACCACACAAAAACAAACTCACAAATTTGTAATTGTAGAATGAAATTTAACACTCCAAAACATCTAAGGGTGTTTTTTGTAGAGCTACAATATCAAAAAAAAAAAAAAGGATTTTCTAAAAGTAACCATTTTACCTTAAAATACATCACTGTGTAAATTAAAAGAGAAGCTGAAACTAGGTGAAAAAGCTTAAAATAATTATTGTAATGAGGGTCTGCACGCACAATACCTAAAGAACACTAGCAAACTAAAAAAATGATACACCCCAACTGAAAAAGTGAGTAGAAGATCAAAATATCTTAATAGAGATTTTACTCTATTTACAAGTTCTGAGAAGAGGCTAAGCCTTCCTAGTCCCACAGTCATACAATGCTGTATGTCCCATCGTGGGACAGCCCTCCACGCTAGCGAGGGCAGCTATCATAGAAAGTCCCCCATGAACTAGGCTGTAGACAAATGAGAAGTCTTAGATCTACTGTTAGGGATACAGAATGCTGCAATCACCCTAGAAACTAGCTTGGCAATCTCCAATAACATGTAACAAAAAGTATCATATGTCCAAGGAATTTTACTTGCATGTGTAAGAAATTTGTACATGAATATTCCTAGTGGATTTATTTAAAACAATCCCAAATAATTTATCAAAACATCCATCACATTGTAACTTAGTAGAAATGGCTATTTTTGGAATTCTATTCAGCTATAAAATGAATAAGCTCCTGACACTGGCCATGTGAGTTATCGAAAACTCATACTAAGCAGTTAGATAAAACAGTACATATCACACTAGTCATGCATGGCAAAGCGACATTTCAGAGATAGACCGCACATGTAACGATGGTCTCCTAACATTATAATGGAGACGAAAAATCAACATTGCCTAGTGACATCATAGCTATAATGTAGCAGCAGGGAACAGCGTGTTTGCGGTGATGCTGGTGTAGACTGTTTGTACTGTCAGGCATAGTATTGCACAGGGCTGGGGTCTAACTCCATGGCACATGCTTGCCTAGCATTCCTGAGGTCCTCGGTCTGATTCCCAGCAAAATGAGTATAAATAACAACAATAACAAAGTATAGCACAAAGATGTACAGGATGATAGCAAACAATTATTAGTGCTATATGTCTGTATTATACTGTATTTTTATCTTTACTCAGAGTGCATCCCTTCTACTTGTGAAAAGCTGACTTTCGAGAGTACATGTGTCATGCCGGTAGCAACCTTCTACTCTGATGTTACCCCACCTACTGATTATAAGGGATCATTCCCAGAGACTGACTGAACTTTGCCGTTTAGGTTTGTGTTCCTGCAGTCTATAATGACCACACAAAAACTAAATCTCCTTACCACATCTTTCAGAACTGTCTCAGAATCAACTGTCATGACTATAATTTTACATTTATGACATGTAGAGAGAAGGAACATTTGTAGAGACAGAAAAAAAGATTAGTGATTGTCTAGGGCGGGGAATAGAGATAGGGATTCATGGAAAATGGCACAGTAGAATTTTTGAGGCTATGGAAATGCTATAAAATTAAAATGGAATTTATTTATGGTTGTAAAATTCCATAAATTTACTAACATCATTGATTTGTACATTCATTTTCAATGGATTTTATGACATATAAATTATACTTGCATAAAACTGTTTAAAATACTCTATAGGAAAATGGAGTATGACTTTTTTGAGAAAGGTTTGTTTTCTGCAGCTCACAGAGCAAAAGCTGGTAGTCAGATTAAGGATTTATTAACATAGCAGACAAAGACAAGGGGTGTAGAAGGTTCCTGAAAGGAGTTTCAGGACAGGATCAGAAAGGTCACTGTGTTGTTGTTATAAGTGTTCTTCAGAAGGACCTGTGTATTTTCTATCATGAAGCTGAGGTACTAGGATCTTCATCCTGGCCAGTGGAATTCAAGGACTTCCAGAAAAGCCCCATGGAGGCATGATGTTGAGTCAGGAATCGGGGGCGGGGATGGCAGAAGGACAGCTGAGCATGGCTGCAGAGTACTCTGTGGTCAGTTGCTCACAGTGTAGAATGAGTCCCAAAGCAGCCGAGGATCTACAGGGCATTGAAGACATGCCAGAGATCACAGAGCTGGATACTGGGCAGAGTAAGGTTTGCAGCCAGTTCCTTTTTTGCAGCACAATGTCCCCAGAGACCAGACGGCTTTGGAGCATCCAGGCCCCGGACGGTAAGGAACAATTTAGAGGAGAGCAACGGGAAGTGGGAAGATGACATCAGAACCAGCTCTGAAAGTGGGTTTGAAGCAGATAAATATTGAAACTGTTCCCCCACAGCTCATAGATTGAAAGTATGATCCCCAGCTAATAGTACTGTTCTGGGCAGTGACGGGAACATTGTGAGATTGGTGTGGCTGAAGCAAGTAGGTGACTGGGCGTCCTTGGGAGCTGCTTCTTGTCCTCATGCCCCTCTTCCTTCTAACATGGTCCGACTTTCTGTCTCATTATTGGCCCCAAATCAATGCAAACAAGGGCTATAGAGGGAAATCTCTGAAATGAGCCAAAATACCCCTTCTTTAAGTTGTGTCAAATACTTTTGCACAGTGATAAATGTTTGACTAACACATCCAAAGCCTGCTTTGGTAATGGGTGAGTTACTTTTTAACAGCAAGATCACAGCTGTTTGCTTCTTCAGGTCTGTGGCTTACAGCAAGAGGGGGACCACTTAAAACAAACAACAAAAACAACAAAACCTTCTTCTACTACCAGTTATATCATTCTTTGTGTGGAGCTGGGATGTGTGACCTTTGACTTCAGACTGTCCAGGCTGACCATCTAGGAAGAGCATTCTTCCCTGGTAGATCATTTTTCTGTGTGTGTGGGGGGGTGTCACTTTATCAGATCAGGTGTCTCTTGATAAACAGGGTGTCAGACATAACAGCTGGCACTGCCTCCTTGTCACTCGGATCTTGTCTCCTCCATCTTCAGGAAACCCCTGGAGCCAGAATACTGGACCTGCCCCCAGTAACTACTACATCCAAATGGTGCTCTCTCTGGGTTAAGCACCAGGTGTCTTGTTTGTAACCGTGTAAGTGCTATTTTAAAGTGGGATATCTTTAAACAAAAAAGTTGGAGGCACAGTCATTCACCTCCCTGGTGGTGTCGATTATGCTCCACATGGATGGGGCTGTGCTATTCCTCAGCTGATACCATCGCTTAGGCCTACTGCTTCCTCACACAGCAACATAGCACATTTTTTACAACAACTGGGCTGTGATAGATGCCTTTGTGTGGAGGAAAGAGAGAGAAGGTATTTGGATCCCTAACGTTTCTGGCTTGGGACTTATCCCTTTAACTGTGTGGGAGTAAGTTATTAAATGCTACTTTTAGGTAAATGAGAAAATATGTTCCTGCCAGCAAGTGGCTGGCTGATTTTAATTTCCCTGTAATCATTTTTAATTGTTAACTGTCTTCTGAAATTCAAAAGGTTGTCGTGTGGAGGAGGGAGGACATTCGCAGGTATTGTTCCTTAGGATAGAAACAGGACTAAAGAGAACTGGCAGCTGTCAGGATGACTACATAATGAGGACTTGGTCTGTGAGCTGCTCCACAGTACTGCAGGCTACCTACCTGCCTGCAGATTTGCTGAGCTTGCTGTCACTGGACACAATCAAATCCCTGCCACAAGGCCAGATGTTAAAGCCAAACATGAACTTATGGAGAATTTGCTTCTTTGGCTGGTAGCTGGACCCTTGCTGGTAATGGGAAACGTCAGAGTCCTAAGATGACATGGGTCTGTTCTCTAGTTCTATCTTCTAAAACCAGCATCCTATAGTTCAAGTTAGATAACTTCCATTCTCAAGTTCTTGGTACATGCAAGTGACTAATCAACAATAGTAATCAATTTCCCAGACTGTGGTAAGTAGTTCAGGCATGATCATGTGACTAGTAATACTAAGTCCTGCAATTTTCATTGGAAAAGCAATATGCTTGCTCCACTGGACTTGAACCTACCTGAATCCATCTAGGGCTATGTTAAGAAATCGACCTGCTTGAGTATGAATGGAAGTCATTAGGGTGACCACACATTCTAGAACACACTTTTCTCCTTCAGTGGGGAGGGGTTGTCTTAAATTGTGCCCTTCTGATGTTGCAGTGATTTAGCTATTTAGGTTATGTGTCCACTGATTTCAGGACATACAAGCCTGGACTTGTCTCTTGAATAAAGATGTAATTAGCTTTTCATAGCTCCTATTCAAATTCCCAAGAGAATGCTGAATGTGGTGTTGTACATATGTATCACAAGTAGCTGGCCAGGATGAGACAGGGGAATCAAAAGTTCAAGGCTATCTAGACTACATAAGAAGTTCTAGGACATCTGGCTACATAGTATGACCAATCATATAAATGACAAAACTCCTCTATGGGAAAAATATGACCATGATATTGTGTGATATGTCCCAGTGAACTGTGGCCTTGAGTCTCAGTAGTGACTTTGGATTTTGCACTTTTGAACAGTGTGGGAACTGTTAAGACTTCAGGAAGTCTTCAAGTTGAATTGAATATGTCTTGCATTAGGAGATGATCATAAGCTTATAGAGCCAAAGGCAAAATATTATGACTTAAATTTACAATGCTCCCTTTAACATCGGCTCATTCATTTGTATATCTTGCAGGTCCCCCAGCTGACATCACTGTTTCGAGAGCCTGTGGACCAACACTTTAGTAGGTAAAGCTTAGTAGAATCAAACTATTAGAGATCATGTTTTGAGGTTTCTATCTTATCTGTTTCCAGCCTCCTTGTCTCTACTTCCTGACCTGTTGATATGAACAAGTACCACAAACCCCCACAAACACCATGTCTCCTTAAACCATGAGTCAAAGTAAACCTCCATTTCTTTAAGTTGTTTCTGTTCAGTATTTGGTTACAGCAAGAATTCAGTATTTGGCTACAGACACCAAAACTGAGACACTAGATATGTTTGGTACGACAACACTGATTTAATCAAGGCTCAATGGGAGAAGGACTCATGGGAATCCATAAATCTTATGGGAAATTTAATACAGAAATTATTGGCATAGTGTACTGGGAACATCCCTAAAGGGAGATATAAGTACCCTAAGCCACAAAGGGTGGCTCTGTTCCTAAGGCTTATTGCTACTTCTCATCCTAAAGAAGCAGTTAGAGCAGCTAGCACAATGTTGGCATCAAGGGGCTCTGCAGTTGGGGCCACATGACAGAATGTGCACTCTTCAATAGAGGGGCACACCTGTCCCATCGGGAAAGGGAAGGAGCTTAGATAATCAATATCTTTATTCTATCCCACCACCCTCCAGTCTCCTGCCAAAAGCCTCCAGAGCACAGGGCAGCCTCCTGGAGACACAAAGCAGGGGATCTTGAAAGGAAAACACCCTAAAGGGGGTGCATTGGGACCCTGAAGTCCCGAGTGATCTGTTTAAGATGGTACCAGTGAAAATTCTGAGTGGCCAATTCTTTCAGGCATTTCCAAGAGCCTGGGGAGGACACTCATTCTTTCATTGAGTTACGCAACTTTCTGTTTCATCAAAACATGGAGAGAAATTGCATTTGAGAAGAAGGATGTGAAAAGTACCAGGAATGAAATACCGGATTTCTGAAAGCACTGCCTTCATTTCATATGTAAACAGGTTGTAAGTGGTGCTGAAAAGATAAATCTTTGTCATTTGCTAACTTAAACTCATTCTAGTAAAACTTAAAGACACACAAATTTCCTGAAATTACTCAAACTCAGCAATGTAAATGATGCCCTTTTTTCAAGGGAAGACTTAATATGGAAGAGAAATCGCATTAATCTTCCACTTTAGAAATTTGTACTATACAGCTTCTACACTCTGAGCACTATTCTAGGTGCTGGGGATGGCAGGAAAGTAAACACTAAGATTCCTCTCTCCTTTGAGCAACTTAAAGAGTAATGAGAGAGAGAAACAAGGTATCCATCGACAACCACACAAGGCAGAATGAGATACATGCTACAGATCTGTGGAGTCCCAAAGAGAGAGACAGAGATTTTCATCACGACTGATGAATGATTCTAGAGAAGTCTGTGTGGAAGAAAGATATCTCTGGCAATCCTTGAGACATATCATAATTTTAGAGACACCAGAGTCCACTGCCAGATAAGACACAGGTAGTCTCAGAATAGAGCATGACAGAGATGTGGAGGCAGGAAATGCCAGGCAAAAGCAGATCCTAGCAGGCAGTGAGGAACAGCTGATTGGGCTGGTGAGAGCTTAAGACAAATATAGATCAGGAAGGAAGCTTTGGGTTAAGTTCTGGGAAACTTCAGCTCAGGAGGAGAAAGGACTATGGTAGGTATCATGTCTGGCTGAGATGAATGTCACATACATTTTTTGAAAATTTTGAGTATCATTCGTCTATAGCAATTCTACCTCATGCCTCAAGTCTGTGCCCAGTTTGTTTCCATGACAGTGATAGGTGTAGTGCATTTGTCCCTAATGTGCCACATTAAATCATTTCAACCTAATGGTATTAATAGCCTCAAACTGTAAATAAGATCTGGCTCATAGAACCCATATGGATAATGGAAAGTTCAAAACCAACAATTTCAGATGAAGTAGCTAGAATGAGAGGGTTTGTCGGAACAAAGTAGCCTATAAATAGTCGTGCAGAGACAGATAGCCACCGTGCTGAAAGGCCCTTCAACTAATGGACTGAATGCTCCATCAATCAGCCAGAGCACAGAGAGGGGGCTGAGTGTCACCCACACAGTCAATTCAGCAGGGAAAAGGGAGAGAACCTGCTAATTAATCTCCACATCCAGCCGCTGTAACAAAGCTCACTGCAGTTTCTGTTTTATCTGGGCAATTGGTATTAAAAATGACAAGAAAAGAATCTGTCTGCTTCCTTTACCGGCTACATTCCCTTATCCCAGAGGCCAAGTCAGAAATGCTATTGGGTTTTGCTGTTTCAGAAGGCTCGGGGATGGAAGCAGTGGAAGCAGACTACACCTTCCAAAATCACCTCTGACCAGGATGGAAGGCTGAGTATCCAGTCCCCTCTCAGCAGCCAACACTTCCTTTGCTATAGGATTTTCACTTAGGGAAACAGCCTGTGAAGGTCACATTTTTACCAGTGAGCTTTGTGACTTGGTTTTACCATAAACCATGTCTCCCTTCTGCAGGGTCCACAAGGAAACTTCGTGTAGACTGGATATGAACTGTAAATAAGCCAAGTGGAGAAGAACTTAGACTAGGCCAATACTGCGTATTATTGAGCAGAGGACACTGAAGCTAAGAGAACTCTGGGAATTCTCTCTGCCTTAGCATGGTCAGCTCAGCAAAATCCAAACAAAGCTGTTCCTACCATCCTGGGGAAGGAGGAGCTGCCTTTGGCAAGAGATCTGCAGGAAGTGGGTGACCCTATCCCTCAGTGCATGACCTTGAGGGGCCTCCCAGGGGTCCAGTTTTGGCTGCTGAATGTATGTTCTGCAGAGAGCAGGCAACATGAAAGATCTCAGTTGCCTTGAATACTTCCAATAAATTATTCATATGAATTACATTAGCCCCTCATTGCTGTTTATTTATTTATTTATTTTTAATATTTTATGTTTCTCAAAGAAACCAAGATGGCTATTTTCTAAAATTTATAAAACACCTCTTAGTAAATAAAAAAATCTTCAGTTCTTCGATGTAGAGGGCATTGAATCTTTGTACAGTAGCCACTAGTACTAGTGGCAGAGACAAGGCACACTTCTGCCCTCCTGTCTTTTCATTGCTTGTAAAACTATTCAATAAATCCTTCTCTAACCCATATTGCTGCTATACCTCCATGCTAAGGACATTGAGCTAGCCATTGTCTCTTTTTAAAAAGGTCATTTCTCTCTCCCATCTTATTGACGAGATATACATCATATATTCTCCCAAAAGGTAACCCTGTGGCACAGGACATGAGCCTTTATGATTAGAAAGACCAGTGGTTCCTAAACTTGACTGGATACCATGATCACCCAGAAGGCATATGAGATATATGAGTGGTTTCTGTCCTTAGACTTTGACTCAGTTTTCTAAAATTAATATTGTGTATTTTTGAAAGTTCTCAGTTTGGGGTCCTGCTGATCTACACATAATGTGGCTTAGATGTGTCAAGATTCACCCTTCAGTACAGAGAAGAAGCCAAGACACCTGTCAAACACAACCTGGAAGAAAGGGAACAAAATCAGGGTTCTGTCAGGAAGCAAAAAGATGAGAATGGCTGATGAGCCTTCTGGGTTGGAAGTTCCAACACTTGATCTCACAGAGAACTAAGCAAGACTTGTGGTCTGCACCAATTCTGGCTTCATGCTCACCTGGCTGATATCACTCAGACTCTTGCTCTTCCTGACTTACCCAGGATTGGAACTGGGCAGAGGAGATTCTGGGACAAAGCTCACAGTCCCGAAACACCCTGTGTGGAGGGCTCAATGACATCATCTTCCAGGTCGGTGTCATGGGAAAATATCTCCATTCTTTGAGACAGTGGAGTAAAGCAAAGTGAAAAACAGTGAGGGTCAAGGTAAGAGAACTGTTAGTCCCTAAGGCATCCTGAATATATCAGCAAGATGTTTCCAGAAACAAAATGAGCTGCCCAATTGTTGCTCCCTTAAATTGAAATAACACAGATTATATTATAGGTCTGATACAATGATTTTCCTTTTGTATGTCTTACAAGTATTTAATAACAATTGCTCTGTGTTAGGATAAATACTAATACTACGTGATAACATCAAGCTATTCAATGATGTGTTAATTTGGGCTTTGTTTGGCTAATCTTCACAAAATGGGACTTGCTTACATTTTTTAAGTATTTTAGTATTTTTAAGTATTTGCATCTGCATATGGGTATGTGTACATGAGTGGAAGTACACTAAAAAGGCCAGAAAACCCTGAATCTGGAATTACAGACGGTTGTGAGCAATTTGGTATGTGTACTGGAAGCTGAACTCAGGTCTTCTAGGACCAGCATGCTCTCTTAACCACTGAGCTCTGTCTCCAGCCCTTCCTGTACTGTTTTGATTTTTCACTAGTGATCTAATCACTGGCTGCATTAGGAAGGAATGCCAATGGTCATTTAACTGAACTTAGAGAGAACACCATTGATGGATGTGTTGTCTTACCCAAGTAGCCCACTGTAAGCTAGAAACCTGCAAACAATGTAAACTGAGGACTGTCATTTCTCTTCTACCATGACTCCCTCACCCCAGCTCCTGCACTGAGATTGGGGTCTTTCTTGACATCTGGGGATTAGGCAGGGGAGATTTATAGATAATGTATCTTGGACACTCAGCTTCCCATGGCCCCTGAGCCATTGCTGTCCCGTATATTTGAATTAAGCAAAGTCATTTCTAGTCGGTGTGCCAGTTCTAGGGAGGAGTTACTTTGAAGGAAGCTCAGTAACTTCATATATTGATGGAAAAGAATATTTCACACATCATCGTAATGCTGCCTTTCAAACAAAGGGTATGAGTTGCTAAAAATAGAGGGCTAGCAAAGACAAAGCCATTCACCACGCCTGTCTCCTACAGACTTAGGCAGAATTTAAAACTCGAAAGGAATAAACAACAAAGGAACAAAATTGTTAGTTTATCAAATGTACACAGTATTGCTCTTCTTTCTACCCAGCAGGCAAACAAAGAGAGAGAAAATACTGATAACGAGTAAAAGACAAGGCACCACTTTCCACAGAGTGATTTAGCTAGTATGAAGGGCACATAAGCCTGTGTCCAAGAACAGAAAGAACCACATGCGCAGCACTCAGTGCCTGGCTCATGTCTCCTAAGTAGAAGATGCTGAGGCCACGTCCTAGGCTTCACATCCCTGAATATTTGGCCTGACCAGGCTGTCTGTTGGGCGTACTTCTCATCTGCCATCTCCAATATGTCAGACCTTCCCATATCCCAGATCATCCAGCAAAAATGCCCCACCTCACCAGAAATTTACCAGATTGGATCAGGAGAGAGGCATAGGAGAGGTCAAGGAAGGAGTCACAGTGTTTGTCTTAGGCATTGCCTGAAAAATATAAGCCTTGTCTGGGAGGACATGTGGAAATTCCAGGCTTCTCCTGACTGTTGGCTGCATATGTATATCTTTAAACACACGAATCTATCTTTTAATTAGTATAAATCCGCTCACTGAGTACATTGGGATCTCTTATGTCTCCCAGTGAAGTCACCCTTTCTCTGGAAAGGACTCTTCCCAGGACACATAGAAATATGGAAAATAGCTGGAAGCCATCAGCTTTCCTTCCTCTGGATAGCTTCACGTGTTGGATTCCCAAATCTCCCATACGTTGTCTGTACTCTGATCCTTCTCATCATGCATGGCTCTGTTGTAACTTTAGCTTGAGAATAAAGCTGTCCTATGCGTATTATGCTTTTACTCACCCTGATCATTCATAGATTTCTTTTAATTTTCTCTGTTTTAGCAATGAAGATAATTAGGCAATTAAGTACCCTTGCTTTTAAGTGACTTTTATTCAAGGACATTGGCTTAAATCTCTTAGACTTCAGAGCCTGTACTGTAGAGAGCATATGTTGTCACAGGAATTACAGTTTTCTTCTCACACAAACTTAGTTGAACTTATACTTGTAAACACATTTAATTATTCCTTTTTGGGGGGATGGGTAAGCACGTGTGAGCAAGACTCTCACTATGTAGCACAGACTAGCCTTGATCTCACAGCAGTCCTGCCTCAGCCTCTCAAGTGTTGGGATTACAGATGTGAGCCATTGTCATACCTGCTTCAAGTGCTACTTTGCTGGCTGTATCTCCTAACATGGGATTTTAATGTAGTACAGAGTATGTTACTCATCAACGATCCAAACTTTTCCACAAGCTAGATATCCAGTTTGGGTTTCTATTTTTCATAAAGATGTTCTTTCTTGGTATTTTTTAATTTCTTGGTTATTCATCAAAGAAAGATGTGACCCAACTAAACCTATGACTATAGACAGAAAGTCAAAGCCATCTACTCTCCTGTGGGAAGGATAGCTGTGCATTCTGGGATCAACAGCAGGATTGTTTCTCATCGATGGTAACAACCTTACATCCAGATATTATACCGTGTTTTAAAGATTGAGTGCATAAAAATAATGTTAACTGAATAAGAAATCTGCAGGAACTATGGGTTCTGGGACAAAGGACCATCTGGTGAATAATAATAAGAGGAGGAGGAGGAGGAAAAGAAGGGGGAGAAAGAAAATAATGGATTTCCTTTTCCTTGCACACAAGCTGGTCTCAGGCAAAACTGTAAAATAGGCTTTGAGATGGAATGGATTTTGACTAATTGCAACATTTAAGGATTTCTTGAGCTTAATTCTCAACCATCCCTTGTTGGTAAGGTCCCTGTTGCAATCTAGAGCAGCTGCTTGCCCATTGCACTGGATTTCATCCATTCTTTTTCAAAGATTTTCTGCTTGATGATTGTCAACTTTGTCAGTTTCTCCCTTAGAACATGATCAATCCTAAGAGCATTCAAATATGCTACAGAGCTTCTAATTTTAGACAAAAGATCACCAGGTCCAACATCCTTGTAGACAACACACCATTCACTCATAGATGATAAGAGTCCCATGAGGGTTGCTCAGCACTTCACACACACACACATTTTCTCAAGGCTATCAGTGTTCTTTATCTTGCCAGATCTGTGGTGGGTTTTCAGCTCATTGTATCAAGAGCATACTAAAGCAAATTCTCCCAAAGGCTCTCCTCCTCTTCCACATGATTCTCCTGTGATGGCTGTTGAGCTGGAGACCCTCATCAGCCACAAATATTTGTCAGTGACCTCTAGTCTTTTACAATATTGTAAGGAATTAAGATTATTTAAAGTATGAGAGACAACTGGATGATCTTTAGCAAGGTCATTCTCTCCTTTGAAATTACAATGCTCACTCTTGGTCAGGCACTGTGTATTTATTTACCTTTATGCCACCGATGCATGGCCTATGGCCTAGAACGTCTCCATTAACTAATGGTACAAATAGCATTTGTCCCTTTATTTCTCATGGTAATTTTTTTCTCTATAGCATTCATTGCTATTATCAATATTATAGTGTATATTTTGATTCTCAGGCTTCATTGTGCTTGCTTAAATAAACCAGCTTTCTGTTCATTGTCTCCAAGAATTCATGAACATGAAGGGTTCCCAAATGACCCACATTTAACAAGATGATTCTGATCCCAAGTGTCCACAGATAACAAGGGCCCTAATCTTGCAGAGGCTGCATTTTCAGAGAGGAGACATCTCTGTTGAGTGAGGATTATCTTCACATGGGACTTCACTGTCTTAACCAGGTGAAATAAAACAACCTACTAAGTAAAGTGTTTCAGTCGTATAAATGTCTCAAAACTATAAAGGGTTGTGTGCCTACAAGTGCTGCTTTTTCTCCATGGACTCCGTTGGGATATTTATAGGACCTGGGTGTGAGTAGTTAGGTATTCTCTCTGCTATTCCTCACAGGGACCCTGAACTATGCTGCATATTTACACACCTTGAATAATAACATAAAATAAGAGGGAATTTCTAAAGAACAGAAGCATTTGCTCCGAAAGGATGTTCCATTATGGGCTCCCAGAAAATAGGTAACAACTTCCCAAGGCACCAAATTGCTAGTTAACAAAAGGCATTTCCAGGAGCCAGGTTCTAAAGAACTGCCAGCAAGTTCTAAACAACTGCCCATAAGCATTTGTGCTGGCAAATGTTAGGAATATAGCTCTCAACAGCACCAAATAATTACATAGGATAATAAGAAGACACTCAAACAGAAAAATTAAGCATAAATATCACAATACAATCAACAAGCTTTACAAGTGCCCACAACTCTAACAGAAAAAGTGTGCTATTGATGACAAATAGTGTGACTCCTTTAACAAATAGTCAACAGAGAAATGAATGCTGAGGAAGGAGTCTTCTCAAGGTGATGATACAAAGACAGCATCGAGGAAGCAGAGAAAGCAACAAGAAAAATGGCCATCACCTCTTCTACTCAGAAAATATTTCCTGGACTTGGTACTCTGTTAGGAACTGCAGACAAAATTGGCTGAAAACATCATTTGTCCCCAAGGGTCGGGGAGCTATGAGTAGACAATAGCTTTGCCATTAGTTAGTTGTCACACAAAGGATACCATGTTCCAGTATGCTGGGACCAAAGCCAAAGCAGGTTTTTAGAGGATACAGTTGTTAAAACAGGAAGGGAATTTTGAGCAAGTGTGCCAGGCACCGGAAAGAAAAAGCATTTTCCACCACAGAGAACTGCACATGAACATATAGGTTGTGTTGTTTGGTAACAATGTTTGTCTTCCTTGTCAAGATGAGTCATGAATGTGGGTTGGCTTTCTGACTTACTTTAGCCAACAGAATGCCATTAGAAGACCTGGTTTTCTGCTTCTTAGCCTAGTTCTCACAAGAATGTCCATATTTCCACTGCTTTTGCAGCCCGTGAAACTACCATGTGAACAAGTCCAGGATAACCTTTTGGATTATGGGTAATCATGGAGAGCACAGCCTTTCTTAGGTAATTAGTCTCTAAGGCAATCTTTCAGCTGACTGCAGCTATAGAACCCAATGCAGCCAGGATCAGCGTGACCTGGGCATGAGCCCAGGTTCTCCATGACTGTTCTCCCAGTCTGTCAAACAGTCACGAGCAATCACAACTGATTGTTGTTTTAAGCCCCAAAATTTTGGAACAATTTATCATGCATCAATAGACAACTGAAGAAGCTCATTCCTTTTTGAATTTATACCAAGGAAGCTCTCACGCCCTAAATCAGCTCTGCAGATGGGCTGAAACAAAACACTATAGAGATAAAAAGAAAAAAAACTCTCTTGTCATTGCTTATTTGTAAATGTCCTGCTGTTGGCACCTCCCTTGTGCCTTCCTGATCAAATATACTAAGTGAAACACAATTATCTTACAAGAGTAGCCTTCCGGAATAACCTGCTACAATAAGAAAGAATAGTTTTTTGTTGGTTTTTTTTTTTTTAACATACCTTTCTTTTCACTCACCTCAATGTGATCTACAATAGAGTGCAAAGCACAGAAGTTAAGTACTGGGCTCCCTTTACTGTCTATGCTCACTTTCAGTTAAGGTGCTGCTTTCTGGTTGCCTTGCAAGCCTCTTTCCTTACTGCCTGACTTGAGTGCACATATACAAAGGAAATTTCCCATGACTGCATTAAGTTAAAAGTATACAACAAGCCATTGAGATAATTTAATCATCTGTGTGGCCATCTACTAGGTACAGAATGCAGGTAAAATTCGTGTTTAAAGACGGGACTCCCTCATTTCTTTATGTATGCATCTTACTGACATAGTCCTTCAATCTTGTAGAAATCAGGAAACACAACATTCCTCTTCAGAAAGAGAATGTTAAGATCTCTTTAATGCTCTAAGCCCAATTTTGACCAATATTGGCTGAAATGACCCATTACTAAGGATTCCATGTGAATAAGGAGTCTCACGTAGATTGAATGTAACATCGTGAAACTAGTAAATTTATTTATTCTGTCCCATGTGGTAAACTGCCTTTCTCTGGTCTGATTAAAAAATAATGGAAAGAAACAGAGCATTTACTTAAGTGACTGTGAAGAAGAACTTTGTTAGCCAACAATTCACCTTTGCAAGGTTGCAAAGACAGTAAGATTTGACCATGCTTGGCTCTTATTCAAAAAGTCAAGGAAAATTTTTGTTCTGTTTTCAGTTTTTCAACTTTTAAATCAAGATGTCCACTGCTATATCATCTGATTTTGTTCCTCCTAAATGCAATAGTAAAGAGGATTGTTAATATAAATTCAAACTAAAGATCAGTGAAGGTGGGGTTGGTAGCCAGCAGGCTAGGTATACCCCCAAAGGTGGGTCGACTTGGAGCATATTGTGTATGCTTTTATTTCTGGCTCAAAAGTATCTATTTATACATATGTCCATATAATATCTTCTACAAAGTTTCATAGAAATAAATATACACTAACAAGTGAATGTAAAACTAGTAAAAAACAAATAAGAATGGGGAATTAAATCAATGGCAATTCCTGGTTCGGAGACTGTACAATAGTCATGTAGGACCTTGTGATCCTGATTGAAGTAGTAGTGTATGAGGTATCTTTGGATTATGACTTTCAACTATATGAAACTCTGGGATTAAAGAGAATAAGATTAGTTTAATAATACAAGTCCATAAATTTCAGAAGAGAAAGGATAACATTAATAAAATTTGAAAGCAGTTAAATAGACGATATAGGATAAATATTTTTGTAGATTCCAGAAGCCATATTGGAAGAGAGTGATAAGGAATCTCAAGAAGCAATCTCTTGAGCCACAGTGCCATCAAAGCAGGGCTGATAGACCAGGTGTCCCTGAACATGCGCGAGGAGCAATGGCTACCGCAAAAGGACACTTAGGTGTTCAGAGTCTCCCTCTTCTCTGCCCTCATGGTTCTTCTCCCCCCACAAACTCACTGCTAGGGGATGAATGAGGGAAGCACAGAGCAAAGGATCTTGATGGGGACTCCTACAACAGTCAAATGAAGAACTAACAGAAACAGCAAACTAAGTCAACAAGTTGGCTTGTGTGAAGCAACCATCTGAACCCTCTGAACTCCCAGATATTCAGCAGTCAGCTTTGTATCACTGAGTTGGAAATCAGAAGAACTTGGGACAATCCAACTACCCATGATGAAGTGAATAGAAACATTGACATTGGGAGTGTATCCATTAGGCTCAGTCAGGAAATCAAGGCTCACTCTAGTTATTAGACCTCACAAGAATATGGGAAGAGCAATGGGTAAGCACACAGAAATGGGCTTTGGAGAAGGTTCTTCCCAGCCTCATGTAGGAACAGTGATCCCAAGGTAAGAAAATCAAACACAGATCTTATTTCCTTGCATAGGGTTCTAGATGGGTCACCTTTCAACAAAGATCAAAGCTTATGAGTCCCGTGCACGTCTTTAAGCTTCTAATTGACATCCTAGTTTCTGACTCTTAAAAATTTGCAGGCTGAAGTCTTTTTATTAAGCATCCACTGAAAGCCTTGAATATGAAAAATAAATGTCAAATCACAAAAGTGGGTGTTTTAACCAGAAACAGTGTCAAGATTTGAAGGACATAGATGCTGTGTACAGGAAAACCATACAGCATGCTAAATGAAAGAATTGGTTCACCTAGAAGGTTAAGAGAAAAACATTGCACCCATAAAATGTTATTGGTAGGATGCTTTAGAAACACGAGCATTCAGGATATTAAAAGGAACTCTCAAAAATGTGAATATCTCATTTGAAATAGAAAAAGACAAAGTTGAAAGTTTTCACAAAGAAGAGTTTAAAAAACAAGAGAGAGAAAACAGAAGAGGAAGTATAGAGTGACTACAGAACTGAAGGTCTCTCGTTGGAGCAACAGGGGTACCAGGAAGAGGAAAGAGAAGACGTAGCAAAAGAAAGAAAAAGAAATGTAAACAAAATAATTAAGAACATTTTCCACAACAGAGGACTTGAATTTGCAGTTTAAAAGAATGCAGCTCTAAGTGTAGCCCAGGGAAGGCACAGCACATTGGGTCATCAACCCACACCAGGTGAGCTCGGCATGGAGCTTCAGAGCAGTGGAGCCAGAGAAGGCTTTTTAAACTTCTGGGGATTGAAAAACAACATAAATGACAGGCCAAATACAACATTATAAATATAAATACCAATATACCTGGTATATATCAGAGTTTCTCCATGGTTCTATATGGCAGCCTTGGGAGATAGAACAATACAGAAAAATGTCTTCAAATTCTGAAGGTAAATAAATGGTTTCCAATATGTAACTGTCAAACTGTCAAGCCAGCCCACCAATCAGAAGAAAATAAAGATGTTTTCAGAATCACTCAGCTTAATATATTTACTTTTCAAGCAGCTTTTGCAAGGCACTGGGTGTTTTATTTTATTAAATGAGGGAATAAACCAAAAGTTGTTTTTGCTTTTGTTTTTTTAACATCACACACACACACACACACACACACACACACACACACACACACACACGGATAATTCAGTAAGGGGAGTGACGAAGTCCTCTCCCTGGGTCAAGAAGGGAGACATGAGTGAGGCAGTAGCCTAGGTGGGAGCAAAACTCAGGAGCTGCCATCTTCTTGCTTTCCTGTTCTCTCAGCAGCAGACTTTCCCAGGAATAAGAAAGAAAAACACTCAGACCAGAAAGCAAGAGGCTCTGACTCGGAAGTCTCTGAATACTCTAGGAGTCTGGGATGCCGTCTGTGTAGATAACCTTGAGAGCTATCAGCCCACTGGGGATAATGGAGGCCATCATGGCTGTCTCCAAAGACAAAGATGGAGCTGACAGATTCCTTAATGAACTTCCTAGACTATCATATGGAGCAGCTATGGGAGGGTATGGGAAGAATTTGTAGCGAGTGTTAGGAATACTCACTAAAATCTACAAGGCCGGTTCAGGCTAGAACAAGGGATAGCACAGTCCCGGTGCACGACGTGGTTGGCGTTGTCGACCGCCAGCATCTGTTTGTCTCTGTAGAGACATTCACCAAAGCTTCAGAAGGCCAGAAGTGCTAAGGGACCAGTGCCCTTAGAGCATTTAACAAGTGACTGGCAGAAGCTGCCTTAGAAGCACCCAGCCTCCCTCAGCAATCATGGGCTGACGTGGAGTATCCCTCATCATTCTCCAAGCTTGCCTCACTGGATTAAGATACAATTACCAAACATGGTAACCACTTGACAACGTACCCTTTGTGACTGCCGTCCCTTTACATTATCTTCTCCTTACTCTTCCTTTGGTGTTACTAACTTCTCCCACATAAACTGTTCTAGCCGAATCCTCGCTCTGATCTACTCTGGGAAATACAGACATTACAATTGTCAGCTGTGAATAAAATTTACCTAAACATAGTGTCAGCACTGAATATATATAATGAACAAAATTTGGAGTCCTATTACACAAGGAGAAAAGGAGGAGAGCAGAGGGGACGGGATAGGACAGAGTCCAAGTCCTTATTTATAAGGGTAGTTAATCCACATGTCATTTATAAACGGAGATATAGACACGCCAGAAGGAAAGCTTAGAGAATCAGGTGTTTGCGTCTAGACAGTGTAAGAAAGATCACAGAGGTACACAGGAACTAACCGTGTGCTTTAGTGTACATATCCTCCAATGTTACTTAAAACTTATTAGGTAGTCTTACTTTTAACAGGATAACTAAATTACTTTTAATAGCAAGCACAAGAAAGACGAAAGAGTATAAGCAGGAATGAAGGTAAAAGGTAGCAAAAGAAAAAATGTTAGCAATGAAGATTATCAAGGAAGTTAGCTCTGTGTAGTCCTGGTTGTCTCAGAACTTGCTCTGTAGACCAGGCTGGCCTTGAACTCAGAGATCCACCTGTCTCTGCCTCTCAAGTGCACCACCACTGCTCTGCAAACTCTCCTAATTACATAATTTCTTACTCACCTCAAATCCCTTACCTATGTGATGTGAAATCACAGTTCTAGTGTAGACATTTCTCACAGCAACAGCCTTGTTGCCTAGGAGCAGGCTTCTGACTTGAGCATTCATGCATAATTTCCTAGCTCAGCACATTGCTCACTTGTCACAGCGTTAGATCACAGTCAGGGAGTACTGTGGGCTGAATCAGTAGCACAGAAAGCACTATCATCTAGAAAAACTATTCGTGTTTTCCCCTAGTCAACTGCTACAAACTGAGGAGTAACCCCAAACTTTAAGTCCAAGCAGTAGAACTGAAGGAAGCAAACTGTATAAGAGTATATTGTGAATCTTTTTAATGTTTTTACTAGAATTTTTAGTTTTTGTTCTTTTTCATATATTACATTCCAACACCCTTCCACTCCTATCTTCCCTCTCCCAGCTCGCCCCCATCTCCCTTCTCCCCCAGAGATCTAGCCCCCATCCAACCATTCCCACCCCTACCTCCCCCCAAGAAAGAGTAGTCTTCCCAGGGTTACTGCTCAAACATGGCACAACAAGATGGAACAGAGCCAGGCACAATTCCATACTTGAGTGTTGGCCTAGGCACCCCCCCCAAGAGGGGGACAAGATACTTGAGGTACTCAGTGTCTGTAGTTAAATCTCCTTTTCGTTTTCGATCATATTATGACTCTTAAAGGTCCTGTTTTTAATTTTACCAAACCCTCATTCAGGACTGAGACCAAAGAAACTTTTTATCCTAGGTTTTGCCATTTGCCATGTGAAGAGCCAAAGAACACCTTGAAGATCTCTTTGGGCCTATGGAAAGTGGGCCTGTTTACAATCTACTCAAGCCTATGTGCCCCACCCCTAGCATTCAGATCACCTTCTTTTGTGGCTTCCTCTCTCTAGGACTATCAGTAATTCACTTGGCAATCAGACATTTCCTTATAGTGTGAAACCCCTCCTCTGGGTCAGTAGTTCTAGGAAATGGGGACACAGCTGAGAGGACCCCAGCTTTTTAGACACTTGTATTATGGCAGAAAAAAAATCCAGAAAATATGTGAACAAGCTTTACAAAAAGTCCTCAGAAGTGAAGAGGCTGGAAATGACTGGAGAAGGCGGTGAAGAACGGGGACCATGAGTGGTCAGGGATGGTCTGATCTCCAATGTGAATGATGAGAGGAAAAGCTTGCCTGAAGCAGGTAGGTAAGCATGCCAGGCTGGGCCCAGGCTGCACATGCGCAAAGTCTCCACGGGGAGACTTGAAAACACAACAGCCGAGCTACATGAGGTGTGTTTCCACCTTTCTAAATCACTGTTTTGACAAGTTATAAAACAGGTGTGTGTGTATAGTAAGTCTGTAAAGCTGTTCTCCAAATGTCAATAGTCAGTTTCTGCTTGGCAAAGAAGGCCAAATTTTAGTCTCTGTTTATGTTTTTTAATCATTTCTAGTTGTTCTACTTTAAACATTAATTGCTTATGCAATAAAAACAATGAAATGTTCTGAACAGTTCCATTATCTTAAGTATTTAAATTCATAGAGAAAAGTTCAGGCTCCTCAGTTTTGTGCATTGAGTCAGCCTTAGACTTTTACATTTTAAAAATGCAAGACACGTTCAGAGACGGTGAAGATAGCTTTGCTGCTATCTATGAAAATAAATAATTTTATCCTAATTCAAAGAAAGAGACTAATCCTGTCATAAGCTAAAACAAACTCTCTCTGTCCCCAGGCTACCCGATCTCTCCTGGCCATGTCTCCCCTACAAGTTGCCTAGCCCCAGGGTCTTGACATCATGCAAGAACAGCATGTGCTATGTGCTACAACTGTTTGGCCTCAGCCTTTGGTCAGACCCTCCTTCAGACTTCCAAGTATTTAGGGAATTCTCAGGTTCTGCTGTGCCTATTAAAATTAAATGTGTTGAAAACCTCTAAGAAGCCGAGCACGCCTTATCACAAACGTGTGAAAAGTACAGTCTTGGACTGGGCATGTAATTCTGGAAAATGAACATTACTAGTTTCACTGAGGATTATGCCAGTAACCAGACACTACAGTTATGCTCTAAATCATAGACACATTCCAAAACCTCATGTGTTGAAGGCTTGGTTTCTGCCTTGGTAGCAGTGTTAAAGATGTGGGGCTTCAGAGAATTGTTTGGACCATGAATTCAAAACTTACACTGGAAGTTGTGGGAATCTCAGGAGTTGGGTACTAATTGGGGGACATAAGTCACTGGGGGCATGCATGTGAAGGGGAGGGACATCCAGTCCCTGCTCTCCCTTGCTTTCTGGCTGCTGAGGTGAAAAGATGTATGTCAGCAGACCCTCCTACCATGATGCTCATCTCAGCACAGATTCGGAAAGAGTAGAGCCAAGCGGCCATGGACTGAGCTCTCACAAACTGAGACCCAAACTCTCCTCGTCTTAAGATACTCATCTCAATTATGTTTTTGCAGAGCCAGAATGTCAATTAATACAATGGCAGAGTACCAGAACTAGATACACTGGAGGACAGCCAGTGGCATGACGGACGATCAGGAGGGGCGTGGAGGCTGAGGAAAGTAAAGGAGGGACTGAAGAACAGCCACATGCCAAGGGCAGAGCTACAGCTTGATGCCACCAGCAGCCGGAGGGTGCATCAGCCTCAACAGTCCTGTAGCAACACCACAGTCATAGATTCTTCTCCTGACCCTGCCAGATTCTTACAGTCATCTGAGCTGTTTCTGAAAAGAGATTCCTGTGCTCTGCTCCCAGGGACTACAAATCCACAGGCCTGGTGTTGGAGTTTCAAAATCTGTGATTTTGAAGACCTGAGTTAAAACAGTCATTTTGGGGTAACCAGGAGGAGCAGGACTGGCAGGCCTCCACTATTATGATGCATCCCAGAGGTACCACATCGTAGGAGCTGAGAGGCTGCCAACGTCGAGAGCTGCCACTGGCTCTCTTACCAAGTGGCACAGGCTTTTCAGCACAAGGAGACTTTACCAAAGCATCCAAAAGGACCTGGCATAAGGGACGCTTTCCATTTCTGTCTTAATTTATCATGATAATTAAATTGCTATTGTTTCTGTTGTAATTACTTAAATGCAGTGTCTCAGGCCCTACCTGAAACTCTGATTCAGTATGTCTGCCTATAAGAGATGAAATCATCAGATCAAGGGTTTTAGAAGTACTGAGTTTTTGAAGATTGTTAAACTAGCAGCCCTGAAACTTAACACACACACACACACACACACACACACACACACACACACACACACACATATATATATATATATATATATATATATATATATATATATATATATATATACTGCTTCGTCACTAAGCGATGATGTCTTGCCCCTCTCCCCAGTTTCTACCTGCCAAGACTCTATTCTGGTCTGGAGAAGTAGCCAAAAATTTCTAGTTTTGACAAGCAACTTAAGTGCTGATCTTGCAGAGAATTCAAAGGTCTGCCTTTTGGCAGACATAGATCTAGAACACACACTCCATCTTGGTGGTCCTTGCTCCTATCACCAAACTGATAGTGGGTGATCTGTACCTCTCACAACCTTTCAAACCAAGGAAATGAAAGATTTCACGTTAATATTTTTTAAATATCCACCGAGGTAAGTATGTATTGATTTGTTTTCACAGACTCCAGTAATACTCATAAAAAATGCCAAATACACAAACCTTCAACCTGGCCCCTTCCTCAGCCTACCAAAATCCAGCAATCAAACATCCCCATTTGGATACCCTAATTAATATGTCCAATCGTAGCCAACTCACCCTAACAAAGACCTCCCCTTTTCTCCTATTGAAAGTACACCCGCAAAGTTTTTTTCTGCTGTTTCTGACTCAGAAGCAGCCACCTTTGCCTTTTCCTGCTTACTAAAAAGATTTTTTGTGCTGAAAATTGGTGTTTGGGGTGTGGTCTGTGCCTTATTTGGGGTCCTGGAGAAAGCACCCTGTTTGTGTGCAGGGTTGGGGTCCCTTCAATAACTAAGGCTGGTGTGTCAGAGTGGAGCACTTAGCCACTGAGTGAGCCCACTACCTTCAGGCAGACATATGGCAATGTAAGTGCACTGTTCTTACTCATTGCTTTCCTGGTGTTAAATAATAAAGAAGGGAGCTGTTGTTTGGGGCTAAGTTACTGTACTACACTCCAAAAGATCAGGCTAAAATCCAAATGGAGTCAGTCATGTTAAAGTTCCACACCACCAAGCTGTAACTAAGTTTATCTGGCCTGAGGAGACAAGATTAGAGAGACAACAACCAAATTTAGTTTAAACATGGTTAGTTCCAATTGGTAAGACCAGGAGTTCCTTCTGCCTGTATTTTTAGGCAGGAAAAAGCAATTCTATACTGATCAATCAATAAAAATCCTGTTGCTCCCTCTCACTGTTGCTACCTTACAAGAAAAGAAGCCTTGCAGCCGAGTGTAATGGCCACACCTTTAATACCAGGACTGGGGAGACAGAATGGGGATTCCAAGTTGAGGCCACTGTGTTCCAGGATAGCTGTGACCAGGTGAAGGAAATTTATCTCTGAGAACCAAACACAAAGCAAAGTAACTACAGTGACCAATCTGCCTTCTGTTTTGTTTCTGCTTTTTCCAACCTGTTTGTTTACAAAATCAACCCCACTCTGCTCAGTAATTGGAACACTTTCACATGTTGTGCAATGAAATTTGTGTTTAGAGTTGAAGAAAAACCTAAGAAAGACTTGAGCTAAATTATTATAATTTTACCGCCTGGCAAAATATTAGCATGAAGACCTGAAAAACCACAAAGTCTTGGAACTATATATTGGTGAAGAAAGATCAAAGAAAGCAATGGTCATACCTCCGGCGTGTTCACTGTGCGCAGGACCTCTCAGGAGCACACAGAGAACACCAGTCTCTTTTTAAAGAAAATCATTACTAACCCTGCCTAAATCTTCCTCCAGCTGCTCTGTCGATACTTAGATGGGAACAGATGATGTGATGAGAACAAACTACATGACCAGTGTGGACAGTCTTACTTTAAATCTGTGACCCAGACGCCAGGACTGTGTAGAACCCACATTCTACTTCCTCCCCCTCTCCCACACCTGTCTTCCTTTGTCAAACCTGCGCTTCCACCTGGAACCAGTTCACCTAATTAAACCATGGTGGTTAGCTGTGACTCCTCTTCCTACGTTCGGCATCCGTCTAAGGGACTTGAGGAAATTGCCCCAGCAGCCCCAGTTCCCTCACCTGTCATCGTGGTTCCTCCTGACTACAAGGTTCTTCCCATGGGTATTGCACACATTTGCCTGACCTAATCACATTCCCTCCCTCCCTCATGCGTGTTCCTCGGCTGCCTTCCAGGATATTGATTTGCTTCGGTTACCTAGCTGTTCCTTTTCTCTCTCCTTTGCTGATGTTCCCTCTGCTGAGCCCCAGTTTCATCCAGTGACAGGATGATGGTAGCACCTGAGCTAACATGGCCCCAGTTTCCATGCCTGGTCCGAGTTTCTCTCCCAAACCCACCTGCCAGGATTCATCTAAGTAATGGAGGGAGGGAAGGGAGCAGGAGTGGATTCCATTTCCATGTAGAAAGAGAAGCAGCCTCCCATGACTTCAGTTTCCTACTGAAATGGGAATCAGTTGAAGGCTAATCCTGAGGATGGGCTGGGGGTGGTCTTGGCATCTTCGCTGGGATGGCTAATGGCTTCTGATTTCACAAGTCCAACCTACCCTTCAACTCTGCTTTTCCCACGATCTTCCAGCAACCTCTTGTTTGAATGTGTGGAGCTCCCTTCCTCTCATTTTCTAGTCCTTTAGCAAATGGCCGGATCATTCGCAGTTTACATCCATCCCAGGAACAAATCACAGTCTGTAAATAGGTATTGTGGCCACAGGATTCCAGACTCTGGACATTTGTTCTCTATAGTTACAGAACAGAATCTTAAATATATAATTTATTTGTATCCACACAAATCTATTGAGCAACCCAGCAGCTTCTCTACAAAATCTGTGTAGTGCATTGAGTGACTTGCTGAACTGAACTTCGAATCTAAGAGTTCACTGAGATTGACAAAATAGTGATAGAAATAAGTAGAGAAAACAGTTGTATTTGTGTGTGTGTGATAAAATGTTACATTTTTGTATGTAATACATTGCTGTATATAACTGTATCCATGAAATAACTCAGCTTACAGAACACAGAATTATTACCAAGTTACCTACATTGAATATCAAAAGAATAAACCAACTTCAATTAATTCTTCTCTTAAGCAATAAAAAGTGAAATCAAATAATGTAGGAAACAACTATGATAATGAGGAAAGCATTTATGAATCCGAAGACTCATAAGGGTGCTTCCTACAGCCAGGAAGAATATCCTTAGATTCCGTGGCTTTCCGGATCAGCTCTCGCTGTGAAACCTTTCGCTTTTGTAATATGCTGCATTAACCAGGGGGAGACAGGAAACAGAACAATCACTCTGAGTAGCGTCTGGCACTATCCCAACACCACACAGGAGCCTGTCACTCTTCTACCTCATAAGTCCCTGTAAGCTAGCAACATAAAGAGGGCCGGGTAATAAAACCATATCAAAATTGTTTCCCAGTTCTACAATAGTCTTTGGAGTCCAGGTCTACAAAGGCTCCTGAGCATCCATGAAATGATTAAAATGCTTGAAATTTTTTAAATATGACTTTTTCTTCTGCTAGCTGTGTCTATGTACACACTTACTTCAGGAAGAACTGCAGCACTGACGTAGGGTATTCCTCTCCCCGCTCCTTGCTCCTTACGTCAACATCATTGGCAATCCTACGCTTGTAAGTATAGGAGCTTCCTGCTGCCTGTGTCCTGGTCCTGAACCCATCCTATTCTCAGTGGATGGAATGGCTCTACCACATTCTCACTCTCCTCCAATCTATCCCTCACAAAGCTAAGAAGGGATCATTTAAAAATATACAGCACCTATGGGGCTGGGGAGATGGCTCAGTAAATAAGACTGCTCTTCCACAGAAACCAGGGTTGATTCTCAGCAGCCCTAGGGCAGCTTACAACCATCTGAAGCTTCAGTTTTAAGGGGGAATCTGATGCACTCTTTTGCCCTCTGCAGGCGCTGCATACAGGCAAATCACTGACAAATATTAAATTTTGAAAAGTAAATCTCAGAAATAAAATAGCATATGAGGCACTTCATGCCTCACCCATACCTTTGCAGGTGTGCAGAGCTGGCAGACAGGATGTACATACTGAATTCCATTCCCCCTAAAGTCTCACTAAATCCAGGGCAAAGAAATTGTAAATTAAGACAGAAACCCACAAGGACAGAGAAAAGAACAAAGGAAAGAACGATCATTAAATCCTGGAGGCTGGGAAGCAGTGAAAATGTAATAACTGGCTAGCCCTGAGCTGACCACGGGAGAGCCAAGTAACAGTCTGATTTATGCTACAGATCCTAAAAGACTAATAAATGCTAGAGGGACATACCGAGGAAGGGATAAACAGGGATATAAAATAAGGACACAGTTCAAACTGCTGAAGGGGTCTCTCTCCTGTACCCCAAGACAAAACAACCATTCCCAATCTGAAGACTCTATACCCCAAACCTGGAAAACAGAGCTTTATTCTTTAGAAAGGTTTGGCTCTGGGGCCCTGGGGCGGGAAGGGTATGGCCCCATGCAGTTAATAGAGAGGGCATGAAGATTGTAAAATGATGCTTAGATTTCCAGCCTTCTCTGCCAGGCCTTCATCCTCTAGATGCAGAGTGGTCAAAATTCCTCCTGAATATGCTTCATGGTCAAGAAGACAGAAACCCAAGGCACTCTCACCGTAGATTCTCCTACAGAAGTGTCTAATGCGATCACTGTGTAACACGATCCACCCACGTGTTCAACCCTCTCAATCGGCTCTTTGTACATTTTCTTCACCCGTCAGGAGCTGCAGCAGCACAATGCCTGTTACTGGATTATTCATAAAGACTAGAGAGTCATTTCTTACAGTTCTGGAGGTTTGGAAGTCCAAGTCAAGGGGTCTTTATCTTGCTTGGACCGTCTTAACTTTTTACTCCATGATAAGAAAGTGGGACCACAGAGAGTATGCCCATTAGTGAGAAGGGAAAGGCCATACTCAGCCTTCCCCAGGAGTCCACTCCTGTGACAACTAACCCATTCCCATGGTAACAACAATCCATTCACGAGGTCAGAGCCCTTGTGACCTACTCACCTCTTAAAGACTCATCTTCTCAATACGTTTACATTGTAGATTGTTTGCAATATATGAACTTTGGGGACACATTCAAGCCCAAACCATCCTCCACTGTTCCACTGTTCATTACAAGCTCACAACAGTAGATTATCAGGTACTTAAATAAGGATTCTAAAAAGGAAGATACAAGAAGAGAAGGCTGGAGGCAGAGGGAGGGGGAAGAATAAAATAGAACTATGTAGAGAGGAGGAGTTAAAAGAGTTCTCTGTAATGGCTTCATAGATATAGAGGAAATGAAAACAGGGAATTGGATGCCTTTGTTTTAAAAAGAACATTTAGAGTAAAATAGTGCTGTGGAAATTAAAAACAGCAGGATAAATGAAAACCCCAATAGAAAATCATAAAGATAAAATTGAGTGTAACTCACAGAACATTAAATAGATAAATAGGTGATAAGAAGATGAGGAAAAACTAAAGCAGAGTGGCGTTTCAGCTATGAGACTTCTAAAATGAGGAAGATAAAGTTGAAGAGGACAGAGCCAGTGTGGAGTAATTCAGGGGACTATGCAAGGAAGAATCCTGTGAGCTCCCTGGATAAGAGGCCCCAGCACAAGGGACAAAAATAGATTCACACTGCAGTGCATTCATCATAGAACTTCAGTTTACTAGAGCCAAGGAGTAATTTTAAAAAAAATGTTATTGGTTGACAGTTCATACATTTATGTAATGAGTTTTAGTCATTTTTAGCTCCCATTCCCTTCTCATCCCCCTCTCCTGTTGGAACCTTCTCCATAGGTACCTGTCCCATTTCCATGTGTTATTTTTGTGTGCCCCACTGAGGAGAACTAGAATTTCTTGCCTGAAAGAAAGGGTAGGAGGCTATTTACTAGAGCAAAGGTGACTTATCAGAGGCTGTATCACCGTAAAGAATGATACTCCATACCTCAACAACCTTTAACTGCCAGTACTCCCTCAAGAAGGAGTTGGGCTCCACACCTCCTCTCCCATCCACAAGGAAACATTGATTGGCCTGAGCTTGTACAGACCTTGTGCAGATAGCTGAGCCAAGTTCATGAGTGCAAAGGCTCTGTCATGCCCAGAAGACATCTTTTGCTGTACATCTCCCCAGCCTCTGGTTCTTATAGCCTTTCTGCTTCCTTTTCTCAGAATAATCTTAGAGAGCTTCCAGAGGGAAAATCAGAGCCAAATTTCATACACAGGACAAAGAATTGAAATGTCTCTGGACGGGTCAACAGCAATACAGGAAGACAGACGACAATGGGACACAACTTCAAAAATCCTGGGAGCAAATTATTTCCAGTCTAAACACCCATATCAGGCAAACTACAGTTCAAATGCAGAGAGAAAGTAATTTGAAAGCAATTTCAAAAAGTTTACTTCTTGGGCCCCACCCCATTTTTTCCTCTGGAAACTACTGAAAGATATAATATAGAAGAAAAAAAAAAAAGAGAAATTAAACCAACAAAGGGAAAGGTAGGAAAGAAGAAACCATCCACCAGGGAGTGAGACCAAGCATTTGAGATTCAATAAAGGCACACCGAGACAAGAGGATATGTAATCGGTGGCATGCATGAGCTCAACAGACATTGTCAGGGAATATTTAGACAACTAAGGAGTCTTTGAGGTGAGTAAGGAAAATACATTTAATTGCAAACAATGCATTCATTAGTGCCAGGAAAACAAAAGTTGTACAGGAAAGGAAAAGTAATCACATATAATTACAAGTAATCCCAGCTCCTTATAGTCACAAGATATATATGTTGGTTAAAGTACGATGTTCAAACTGCACGGAAAGCAGAATCATGTGGGAAGGATACACCTATGAGCCAGGGCAGGCAGAAAGAAAGATGTACTAGCACAAGCCAGAGCCTAGAGAATCACCTGCAAATCAAAAGTGGAGGCGGTTTTCTCCAGAGTAGAATTTTTCCCTTTCTTGGAAATGGCTGGGAACTATTTCCTCCAACAGAGTCTCAGGACATAAACTTGCTGACTCTCTGAAGTATGTATGGATATATATTTAAGTATTTTTTGGTTTTGTTTGTTTTTTGCTTTTTGTGACAGGGCTTGGCTTGGTAGCATAGGCTGTCCTTGAACTCCTGATCCTCCTGCCTCTGCTTCTCAAGTGCTAGGATTATAGGTGCCTATGATCTATGACTATACCTGGGCATATATTCAATTTTAATCCACTTTGTTTGTATGTTACAGTAAATCTTTTAATAGCTGATACTACACACAGTCATCTGTGACGTTCACAAGCAAGCACATTCTGTGTCTACACCCAGCTCAAAAACTTACCTTCCTTTTCTGAAGGCCCTTCCACAGTCTTTCTCTTTACTTCACAGTCCCTCCTATTTACCGATAATATAAAAATGCAGTTTTTTGCATTTTTGCAAATTTTGCATATTTGACGAGTCACCTGCCTGTTGTCTACTTCTCCCTCTCAAGTATGTATTTTACAAATTAAGTTCACGGTCTCTGCAAGTTTCTGTACTCACAATGCCACTGTGTCTTGTGCACACATTGATCTGTACGCTGCTATTCCTAATGAAGCAATGGCAGACTAAGTGAATGCATAGCCTAAACTTGATAAGGCAGAAACAATATTAAGTCTTAAAACTGGACATAACTTTCCATCCCTAGAACTTAACTTCAAAGTTTGTGGTTGAGGAGACTAAGAGTCAGATGGATGAAGATCATCAGCGATTCAGCCACAAGACACACCCGGCAAGCGATGGAGTGAAGAGTGGGACCAAGCCCCCCAACAGGCCAGAACGTCCCTGTGCTAGAAGCCTGCCTCAAGGCGTCTTCTCCCAGACAGTTGATACTGTATTTACTAAGCATTTCCCAAAGCCCGAGTGACTATGGCAAGCACGTGCTACCTCTCACAAAGACAGAAGAACTCGTTTAGAAAGCTTTACCACAAAGGAATGAAATGTGTTTGAGTAGATAAATACTCTTGTGCTCCTCACCCCAGCTTCCTGCCATACTGGGGATCAATCTCACACCAGTTTGCTCCTCCGCTGTTTATATTCCAAGAAAAAAACAGTTTTGCTCCATCCACAAGTGTGCGAAATAGTATTAACCATAGGGCCTATTTTACCTTCATCTCTCACTGTTCAAAAATCCTACAAGATGACATATAAAAACGATGAATATTTGTTATATATGCATATGAATGTATATCTATATGTGAAATATATGGTACATATATGTCACATGCATACATATAAGGTAAAAGGTATTGTGAGAAAAGACAATTTTTACTGAAATCAGAAAAAAAAAAACTTTCTTGGACTCCCTGAGCTGTTTGCTGTTGCCTCTGTGTTGATATATTCCAAATACCATTTTTCCCTTTCTCTAAGTTAGAGTTTAGAGCTTTATAATGCTGCCGAGAGCAATATTCTTTGTCAAGTTTCTTGAAGTTAGACATATTCTTACAAATGACCAGCCTTTGCAGCACTAAACCAAAACAGACTCATGTGAAAAACAGAAGATTCGTTTCCTTTTAATTACTTCTCTGTAGAGTAATGGCCCTTATTTGTTCCCATGCAGACCTAGTGGGTACCTTTTTAAAGCAATAGTTTCACAAAGCAGTACTCAGGGTTTAGAGACCATTATTATTGAATAGAAAAGCTCAAAAGTACTTGGCAATCCCCAAAGCTTCCTATCTGTGTTTGGAACTCATTCTTTATGTGCTTTTATTTCTTTGTAGTCTTTCCAAGCTCCGAGCTCTATAGTTTGTTCTTTAATAAATAAATGTTCATTCCCAATGTCTCTACTGCATAGTCCTCCATGATTTGATTTGCCCCAAAGTCAAAATGCTGGAGATCATCATGGCCAGAACTAATCAAGATTGGCAAGGCCACAGTGGAGCTTACACAATACAGAGGAAGAGAGCCATGCAGGCAGGGCTTGGCTATGGGCTATTTTCTGAATCTAGGATAAAAGGAGCAATTTAAGAATGGAAGGTTGCTTACAAGCTTTGAAAATAAATTTTATAGTGTCTGGACTCTTTGTCCACAATCCCACAGTCAAATGCATTTCTGATAGAATATTGTGACCAGACTTCAGAATCTCCACCCTAGAGGAGGAGCAGGCAGATTAAATGGTGAGCTCCCTCTACACTGATGAAAAACACCCAAGCAGCTTGGGGCTGCTGCATATCCAAGATGAGACGGGCAGGTCTGTTTGCCTCTGGCACTCTCGTAGAAGAGAGGTTGCTGGTTTTCTGGTTCACAGTAAGCAGTGGTGACAACTCGGTGATTTAAAGGACAACAAAAATCCTTTCGGAGTAGTTACCCATATCAAAACAGGCTCCTTTTGCTCAAGTCTTCAGAAAATCATTTTTGGAATAGGAAGTGAAAGTGTTTGTGTACGTTACTCCAGTGTGATTGTATGTCTCACAGCCTGAAGTGACACAGAGGTTCAAACCATGTGAACATTGTTTTTGGTTGTTTAGTTTTAACACATGTGGGATAGAGAAGGCGATACAATGATAAGCATGTCACCATATTAATGATAGAGTGGGAGCAAGTTCACACTGTCTTTGCAGACCCTGTGTGATGTCTTTCTTCCTTCTCTCAGCATCCTCCCCACGACTGCTAGACTCCCAGGGGTGCTGCAGCATCAATACCTTGGGTTCGAAAAGCTGCCTTCATGCCTCAGTAAATGTCAGTCCCTGACCTTGACACCAATTCTATCTCTATAGCTTGTGTTACATTGTCAACAAATGGTTGTGATTGTCCTGTTTTGTTTCCATCTGTGTTGAAAGGAAAATAAGCCACTGGACAAGCACTTGAGTCCCAGGCATTTTATGTAAAACAGAAAACTGTTTTGTGCAGGGGAAGCTGACTGACTGGAGGAGCTTAGCCTGGGATCTGGGCTGACACTGTGCCACCACCTTCCTTCTTGCTAGCCAGAAGCAGTTTTCTCAATTCCTGTGACATCCAAGTTCCTCGGTTATTGGCAATAGTTACACTGCCTAGTTTGTATAATAGTTGAAGTTCTAAAAGAAAGTAAGAAGCCAAAACTTGTGGTTGTCCCCAAGTATTTACTACATATCTACACTCTTGGCCTTGTACAGTCTTACCACTAAATGATACTTCTGAACAATTGTATTTTTATGCAACTATTTTTCACTAAAAATCCAAGAGTCCTATACACAAACGTATCTGTCTTATTTCCAATCACTACCCCAATGCCTAGAAATGTTCATGAAATATTTAGACCCTGAGAAAGCATTCAATGAATGAAGGTATGTGTTATGGGATATTTTATAGTTATGGATAATATTTCTATATGCTGTAAAAGGGGAAGGGTGTTTGCTGATGCCTTGAAATAAGTAAAGGATTTGCTTCCTACCTGTTAAACATTAGAGTAGTCACCCAGATCTCCATAAGAACAGGCCATTTGTTTACCTTAATGCAGATGAAGGTTAGTGCAGATTGATTTGTATACTGAACATCTGGGTAGAGACAGGGAGGAGTTTGGAATGAATAAAGCACCTAGGGATGGGGTGGAAAGAAAGAACTAGGAGGAGAACTGGGAGGAGTACAATGTGAGGAGGCAATGGAGTGAGCTCTGCCTAAGCCACCTGGGCATTGGACCCCTGAGATTTGTCATGACTTGTGATTAATAGATCAACAATGATTTAATACATAGTTTTGTAAAGATCAACTATGGACATTTACTAACAGGTATGTGAGCAAGCTCCAGGCTACCAAGGATGCTGGGAATCACAGCTCGTCTGTCCTGGGAGCTCTAATAGCAGCCTCTGATAATGAGTAGTTCTTATTATGAAGAACTTCCTGTCATCTTCCTTTCCTATCTTCTATCCTTCCTAGACACATTAGAAAGTCTAATGCCTTATCTACCACTGTTCAAAGCCTTGAGTTATCATGAAGTGGTCAAGTTTGCAATTCCGAGTAAACTAAGTTTCAGACTAAAAAAAAAAAAAAAGGATTTTGTTTCAGGGACTTGACTAAATTAAGAACTTCAAAATAACTAGAAGCATTTGTGACGTTTCCAAGGGCAAGGAGAATTAAAATATATAGCTACTTGGTACATGAAAAGGTTTTGCCATGGTCAGAAGCAAAATCTCAAAATGTATCTAGTTGCACCACATGAAATTGTCATTGTTTTAAACCCAATGATCATGTGTCAGACATAATGCAGTTCCATTATGTCATTGAAGAACTGCTAACAGGCCTTACTCCTTTGCTCTTCTACATGGAAATGTCATCTTGTTACCTCTCCTTGAAAAAGACCAGCACTGCTGGCTGTTTTCACTCTCAACCCACCCTCTTGCCTTATTCCCCTCTTCCTCCTTCCATGTTATGTCTAGTGATTGTTCTGTTGCTGTGGAAGGCACCATGACCATGGAAACTCCTATTAAAAAAATCATTTGATTGGGACTTGCTTACAGTTTCAGAGAGTTAGTCATCATCACGGTAGGTACCTATCATCATGGTAGGGAGTGTGGAAGCAAGCTGGCGAGCATGGTGATAGAGAAATAGCTGAGAACTTTACATCCTGATCCACAGGCAGGCTGTGAAAACCTGTGAAACAGCAGGTGTTCTAAACCTCAAAGCCCTATCCCAGTGGCACATCTCCTTCAACAAGGCCATCCCTTTTAATCCTTTCCAAACAGTTCTTCAGCTGGGGACTAAGCATGCAACTATATGAACCTATGGGGTCTATTTTCATTCAACCTGCCGCAATATCAGAGCATGGTGCATGTTCCCTTAGCAACCCATGCACTTCTTCACCTTCTGTTCTTTGACTAAATTGCTATGTCTACATGAAATTCTCTTTCTATCTCTACTACCTGCCAAATGTCTGCTCGTTTTTCAAGATGAAATTTCAAGATAACATTTCTTCTAAACTTTACCCTCCCTCCCTGCATGCTCAACCCTTCATCAGGAGTCACCTCTGCCATCTCAGAGCTCTTACAAGCTCAGCATCATCTCCATTTAGCACTCAACACGACACATTTGTTATACTATGCGGCATAAAATAACTACTCTCATTCCTTTGACAGATCTCAAGCTAAAACTAAATTTTTCTATATTGTCATGGTTGTACTGAGGATGTTTCCGTGGTAGTTGGTCATTGTATCAGTTACATTTCTCTTTAATGTGATGAAATGCCTGAAACAAAGAAACTTAATGGAGGAGGGTTCTTTTTGCTTTACAGTTTAAGGGGGGATATAATCTACAATGGTGGAGAAAGCACGGTGGTAGGCATATGAGGTGGTTAATCACTTTGTTCCCACAACCAGGAATTAGATATGGACTGAAAGTAGGGAGGGCCAGGCTATTAACCTCAAGATTCATCATCAAAGACTCTCGTTTCTTCCAGGAGTCTCTACCTCTTAGAGCAGTGGTTCTCAATCTTCCTAATGGTGTGACCCTTTAATACAATTCTTCACATTGTGATGATCCTCAACCACAAAATTATTTTCATTGCTACTTCATAACTAATTTTGCTGCTGTTATGAATCCTAATGTAAATATCTGATATACAGATGGCATTACGAGACTCCTGTGAAAAGGTCATTTGACCCCCAAAGGGTCAGAACCCACAGGTTGAGAACTATTGTCCTAGAGGTTCCACAATTTTACAAAATAGTGTCACAAACTAGAGATAAGGTATTCAAATGCATTAGCCTACAGGGAGCATTTCACATTCAAACCACATTCCTTACTTGACCCCTTTAAACTCAAGCCATTTTACTATGCAGAATATATTTATTCCAATTTCAAAAGTCTATATAGTCTTTACTAATCCCAATACTGTTCAAAACTCCAAAGTCTTCAAAGCAATCTCTTAGTTGTGAGTTTGATAAAACAAAATAAACAAATAAAAAAAATCAAGCAAAATGCTTTCAACATACAATGTTGAAATGCAATACGCAATGTCAACATTCTCATTCCAGAAAAGAGGAGTTGAGGCTCAGCAAAAAACAGGCAAAAGCAAGACCAAAACCCAGCAGGGTAAACACTAGATACTTTGAGCTCTGTGTCTAGAATTTGGGGCTCTAGATGATATTATCTCAACTTCAACTTTCTAGGGCAGAATTCCTGCTTATAGTACATGTAGACTTTCTCTTGGACTAGCCCTGCTTTGTGCCTGTAGATCTCTGTAGATGTCCTATGGTCCTGGAATCTCTAACGCATTCTGGCCTCTACTGAGACAGCTTCTCAGGACCTCTGTGTTGATAACCCATCCTTGTCACATTCTGGCTGACTGTCCCCAGTGGTTTTCAGGAATCTTGGTACTTGCTTCCATGACCTCCTAACTCTTTCATCTTTCCTGCCTGCATACCCAGCACCATGTGATGACATTGCCAAGATGTACTGCCTGCCCGAGTGAGGCTGGTCTCCTAGGACTGGGGTTGTGGTAGCCTCTGTGTGCTGACCTTGGGCTCATACTTCTCTAGGAGTTTGTTTCAAGCAGGGAACTCCTTCTTTGGCATTCTTAGGTTAGGCTCTCTGCCTTCAAATAAACCCGTATTTTATCATGATAGAACCTTTCACGTGGATTAAGAGGTACTCCTCTCGAGGAGTCTTGCCTATTGTATCAGTAAGGAAAACTAGGTTTCTCCTTAATTATGCTAATTTATTTTATAACCAGTTTGTCTGTATCTTTGTAACACTCAAACATGTGTTAATCCCACCAGGCAAGAATAAGACCACTACCATGATTTGAGCCAAATTGGAGCAAACTTTCTTCTTATTTTGGAGAGTGCACTTAGATCTGGTCAGAGGCTGCCTCCTAAACTGGGTTAAAGAGAGCAGCCCCAAGTCCATTTCTTGAGCCCTTTTTTGTTTTGTTTTGTTGTATTTTTTCTAGACAGGGTTTCTCTGTTGTAACTCTGGCTGTCCTCAAACTTACTCTGTAGATCAGGCTACCCTTGAACTCACAGGGATCTACCTGCCTCTGCCTCCCAAGTGCTGGAATTAAAGCCACCACCACCAGGCTTTTGTGCCCCTTTTAAGGGGTAAAATCATGAGTAGGTTTTACAGAGTGAGACAGTGGGGTCATAAGGAAGTACAGAAAAATCTCAAAAAAAACACAATATGGTGGCCCTGTGATTAAGGAGGGTGATTAGAGAGGGTCAGGATGATCTCAAGTCAAGGTCATGAGTTTGGGTAGGTCAAGTACCAGGGAACAAACTCAAAGAAAAGAATAAAAGAAAAGGGAAGGAAAAAAAGGAAAGGAAAAGAAACATCTACTTGTGTTTAACAATACAGCATAATGGCTCCTGCCTTAAAATGGAGTCAGGCAGGTTCCTCACATTCTTGCTTCCTCAGCAAACTGCACACTTGTCCTATCTTTCTCTTCTACTTGCTGCTTCCCCCCATCCCCATTGTGTAGCCCTTGTCCCTGTCCAGTCCCTGTTTCTCTCCGAATCCTCACAAACTGTGCCTCCACTATCAATGCTGTTTATTCTTTTTTAGCTCCTGCAGATAAGAACTCCCACCAGAACGACCCAGTAAGCTCTGCTTTCAGCACTCCAGTATTTCTCTTCCCCAGAGCTGCTGCCTCAACTCTCCCACATTTCTCTCACAAACCAATTCCAAAGCCATACGAACACATGTCCAGACCTACAGCACCAACCTCACTAAGCTACAAATTCTCTGCATTAGTTAATTTTCCCATTGCTATGACTGAATATCTGAAAAGAAGCAACTTAAGAGTAACGGGATTTATTTTGGCTCACAGTTTAAGGAAAGATACAGTCCATCACAGACAAGAAGGCTTGGAGACAGGAGCATGACATCATTTTACCTTCACAGTTAAGAAGCAGAGAGTGGACAAGATATAAAGCTAGACCATCACACCTAAAGGCCTGCATGCAGTACTCATTTCCCTTAGGTCTCTGCTTCCCGAAAGTCCTACCGTCTTACAAATTAGCACTACTGGCTTGGGGCATAAAGTGTGACATGTTTCACATTCAGCCACAATGGTTATTATAGCTAGATTGAATTTAGTCTCAATTGTGGCCTGTTGATGACTTTTCAGAACTTAAGCCTGACAGTAAAAATAAATAAAAAATAAAAATAAAACACAAGTTAAAAAAAAAAATCTCACTTTTCTATTTGCATATCTGATCCACATTCCCCTAGTTACCCACATTCTATACCTTTTTTTCATATCAAAAATGGGCTATTAGTTACTACTCCTAAGAGTTTTAAAGATTAAAAATTTGTGAAGCTGTGTTTCACAGAGGGGGAAAAGAGAGCAATTATAATATCAATGTATATAAAATTATTTTTGCCTGTTAAACATCTAACTATGAGTAACAAGTCTAAAGAAAGAGTAAATGGAGAGGCAGACAGAAGTCCAGATACTCCCAAATAGGTTCTACCTTGTGGGAGACTGAGTTCTAAAATTCTGCTTCCATTGTACAACAACCTAGTCTGTTTGATGCTGATACATTCGTCACAAATACCCCACCTGAGAAAAATACATTTTCAACCTGTATTTCTGATCTCCACTGGAAAATATAACAAGATTTTAACTTTTGAGAAGTTAGAGTTTTGCTTCGATTGGTCTGTGAGAGCTTCCTGTATCACTTCAATCTGTTGCCATTTAAGAACATGGCAGGGTGGGGTCTGTCTAACCAGATGTAACCAGACTCAGTCTTAGACAGTGTCTTTCCTTGTCACAGCAAACAACTAACCTCCTGCTTTGAGATGGAAAACCTTTGCATCTCTCCAGAATGGGAGCAATGACAGGAACCCTAGGAATTTTTATTTTCATTTTTTTAAAGAGAGTTGTACTCTGCAGCCCTGGCTGGCCTGGGAGACTTTGATTTTTAAGGAGTTTTCCATTCGTTTTTTTGTGTTGTGTGGTAAAATATAAAAGAAAAACACTTGTTTTCCTATATTCAATGTTTCTAACACTGGGTGATGTGTGGGCTTTCTACACCAAGAGATTCTCCTGCTCCCTGAGGTTGACAGTAATGTCCTAGAGTTAATAAGATCTTAGGGCTCAATTCTACAAGATCACCCTGAATCCGGAAGCCAATGGAAATACTGGTCACTGCTTCTGGCTTGGCCACAGTGTTGGGATCTCCATCACCCCATTCTCATAGTAATTTGCCATAACAGATCATAAAACTCTAGAAAACATGTTTCTTATAATGTACATATATGAACAGTCTGATAAAGAGGCTCCTAGGGCAAATACATGAAAGGCCCTAAGCCCAGGAGCTTCTGACCGCATGGAGTTGGTCCTCTGGGAACATGGGCATGTTTACCAACAAGGAAGTTCTCTGAGCCTTATTCAGGGATCTTTATAGGACTTCACTATGGACACTTCCTTTGAAGGCATGGGTGATTTTTTTACAAACTTAAGCTCCCTTTCTCTTCCTGGAGGATGGAAGTTGGGGCTAACGTCTCCTGGCTTTAATCATGGCCTGTATAGATGATCAGATCTATCGTGGAGCTGTCCAAGAACTCTGAGGAACAGCCTCATGTGAACCAAAGATGCTACTACTGTTAGGAAATTCCAAAGCACCTAACGAGCTGTGTACCAAGAACTGTGATCAGGGACCAAATATTTCTTTTTCTTTATGTAAGAAGAGGAGTAGACAAGGAGAACTGCTTATTATGCATTGCCTGAGTCCCTAGATGGTGAATGGTATGGGCGGTAAAGTTTCCCCAACATTTCCCACATGTAGTAGGAAGCAGAACAATGCCCAGTTATCTGGAATCTTGTTTGGTGTTGTGGGACTGTAGACCCCTGGGCAGAATCAAGCAGTTGGTGAGGCACATGCACATGGCACATGGAAAGGGAAGGAGACTAACAGGACTCTAGCTTCTCTTGTTTGGGCAACTAATAGAATAGAGATGCTTCTAACAGACGCAGGGATGTAGAGTTCCCTATCCCTTTCCCCTGGCTCAGCCAGTGGGCTTTTAAGTCTGGTGCAGTCTTCCCAGCTTCCCTACTTGCAACATGAAATTCATTCTTCAAATGGCAGTCAGCATGTCTTTATGTTGAAATACCACTCCCTGTGTCTTTATAGCTGTTTCCACCTGCTTTATCTATGTAATCACAACTCTCCGCTCTCTATAGGGTTCTATGGCCTAGGCCTTGTCAATTCTACTCTATTTCTCTTCTCATACCTCTGTTCCTTTCTATGTGGCTCACACAGACAGATCCCTCCTTTCCCAACTTCCCTCCTGTCTTTGGCCTGGGTCCCTGAGGCTCCGTCTGCACTGACTACTGCCTTCTTTTCCCTTACTCTTCAGGCCTCAGTCCAATCCTTGCTTCTTAAGAGATCCTTCTTCACAATGAATTCTAGGAGTCACAATGTGTCCTCTGCCGCCTGGTAGTGGATGCAACATTATACCCACCTAACCATCATTTGTTATCACATCTGTAGATAGTAAGGCCTGTTGTCTTCTCTGCCTTTGTAGCCATCTCTAAATCCTGACCCACTGCTCATGGATCTTCATAACCAACTACTGAGTGTGAGATGATCAAATATGAAACAGCATTTCACACCATTTCATGGTGCCTGAGCCCAGCACTGAGCCTTTATCCCTGTAGAGGTGAAGAATTTTCAGGTCTTCTGGAAAGGTCAGAAAATTATAACTATCCCTGAGAAGATGGTTAGACTACTTCTATATGCTCACATCTGAGTATGAAGGATGTACCTGCTATTCCAGGGAAGCCTAACAGTCTCTGTTTGTATGTCACCTTCTCTCCTATATTTACATCCAGTGGATTAATTACCACTGGCATTTGAAACAAGAAAGATTCTAGCTTCTCTGAATAACGTGGCTAATGGATATAATGTTCCCTATAAGGTTTCCTCCCATCTCAGTAGAGGGCCCTATCAGCATGAATAGATGCCTGAAACCAGACAGACAAAGCTCCCTGTGCAGCCATGGTAACCAGTGACACTCTCTGGTCTGTTTTCACATCCTCTTTTGATCTGAGATCTCAACCTCTTCCTGGTTTCAAGCCCAGATCCTCCTGAGAGCATCTTCCTGTGAACAACTCTTGCCAGATCTGCTATGTTTCAGGTGAGAGACTCTGATGAGAACTGTGCACCTACCATATGTTCATATGCAAAAACGTCTTCAAGTGTTTCCTGGAGACATTCACTTCCTTTGAGTAATTACTGCACAATTCTGAGAAGTGTAGAAGTAGGTAAGTCTCCGGGCCATGTAGGCAAAACCAACGCTTTTCTACTATTGCATCATCTAGCTTGTGTGTCACAGGACATGATGCAACAGCAAAGAGCAAATTGCCACTTGAATTGTCTTTTGCATGTGGCTCTTAATTGATCCTCCCATATGTGGACCCTGGCACAGCACTGAAAATTACTAAGCTGAAGGAATGATTTTAAAATTGTGTTAATTGCTCTAGAGCTGAAAGGCATCAGTACCTTCTGTCAAGATCCAGGAGAGGTAATAGTTCATTTCCTATTGCACTGACTGTGTGTCTAAAAATAATACAAATCTGTATATTACAAATATTAGTCACTATAGATGATTACTCAAAAAAAGGTAAAGAAAAAAAAAAGAATACAGGAGAAAGAAGTGATTTACCAGAACTTATGAGGCACTGAGCAGACTGTGGAGACAGTTTCTAATCAGTAACTCATTTGGTGACTCTTGCACTCTTCTTTGATCGGGGTCCTCAGAATAAGATGTTAAGATGCAATTTGAGGTCTGATGGAATCTCAGAGCGTAAAAGCACCTACCACACAAGCTTGACAACCCGAGTTTGATTCCCAGACTCCACAATGGAGAGAAAGGTCTGATACCCACACATGTGCCATGACATGCATGAGACTTTCCACCTCCATCTTTCTCTCTCTCTATCCCCTGCACACACACATACAATGATAAAATAAATAAATAAATAAATAAATAAATAAATAAATAAATAAATAAATAAATAAATAGCATTCTAAGTATAGTTTCACTTGTAGTTTAGTTCTCACTTCTGGCTAGTCTCGACTACTCTTACAGGAGAAATGCTCCTCCCTGCACCCCCTTTTCATTGCCCATTCTTCCCAGGGAGCATCTCAGTTACTGCCCTGTTGAAATCAGATATGACCTAACACTGTTAGGTCCTCACTAGGACTTGTTATAATTCACAGAGGATATTTTTTTCTCTTTTTTTTTTTCAGGCTTTGAAATTTCCATGCTACAGTTCAAGCCTGCTTCTCTAACCTAATCCTATGGGAAAACCAAAAGTTGAATTACCCACTCACTCAATTTTTCTACCCCATATTGTCTTTGAGCAGGCAAAGAATAAGGGGAAGGCAAAAAGCACATGAAAATAAGAGCAAGGTAAAATGGGCTCGGTAGGTTGTGTGTGTGTGACAATGATTATAGAAGAGGTCATGAACTTGAGAGGAGGTTGCAGGGAATATGAGACAAATTGGGAGGGGGAGAGGAATGTATGGAAATGTGTTAAATATATACTTGTGTATATAATTCTCAAAAAAGTCCAAATTAAATTAAACAATATAGGTTATTGCCATTACTTCTAGTGCCTTCCAGAAAAAGAAGATAAGACTTTATTGCTGAAAACTCCACACATTTCAGAAGCAGGACTTGGACAAATCAATCTGCATCTGACCTGTAAGACTCCTTCCTGAGGACTACTAGCCCTCATAGTATTGGAAAGAAACTGTAAGCTGCCAAAGGAGAAAAGCAATCCATAGTCCTATCCAGTGGCAACACCTACAATTCACAATGACCAGCATGACAGAATATTCCAATACGTACAATAATGACATTTTCACCTTGTGAGGAACCAAAAATCACGTAACTGAACTTGAGGCTCATATTGGAGAGAAATGCATGCTTTCCCTGTAAACTTAGACAACTACCCATGGTGAGCCCACGGAACCTAGAGGAGACTTTACTACTGCCACTGTCCTAAAGCAGAATGAATTTTAGCAGCATTCTTAATACTTACCTTTGTATTCTCAGACAAGTCTAATTCGCACTTGTCATCAAAGAAGCTTCCTTTTGCAGCAGATGGGGGATTATTACAGAGAGCCAAAATTGGTCAAAATGCCAAGATCAACTGATCATAGGGTGCTGCACCCAAAGGTCAGGAAACATTGTGGAAGAGGGGGTGGAAAGACCGCTAGAGACAAAGGACCAAGGTGTCTGCTGGGAGAGTGTCCTCTGAGAAGAAAAAGGAAACCAAGTGGGGTGGGGAGGGAGAGAGCTTGGCTCTGGGAGGAATTGGGATGAGTATCATCAAATTCTCAAAGAATAAATGAAATTGTATTAATTTTTAAATATTTTTAAATAAAAATAGAAATAGTACAGTATGCATTCATAAAAGACAAGAAAGTGGTTTGCAGACAGAGGAGCTTAACTGGGGTCGCTGCCCATGGATAGGTAGCCTGAGGGCATTAGAAGGTGTGTAATGTGTCACACCCAAGGAAATAACTTCTGTTCTCAGAGATACCATTACTCTCATCATGTAAGACAGTCTCTGGTGTTGTTTTGGCAATGGGCAGCGTGCCAGTTGAGTGAAGGAGAATGCTCTCAGCATGATTCCTGGCACACACCACGTTTGCTGATTGGCCTTTTGAGATGATAGGGATAAAACCCAGGGTCTTGCTCGTGCTAAGCAGCACTTCACCACTGAGTTACAACTCCAGGTAATAATTGAATTGTTTTTTATATTATGCACATGTTTTGTAAGTATTTCCTCTCTAGCTGTCTAATATCTAAAAATGTAAACAGAACCTTGGAGAATTATCTACATTTTTTGTGCCAGGAATATATTAGAGGAGTATAACCCAAGACAGTGTGAAAAATAAGGATAAAATTCATACACATTTTGCTACAGTCTACATTTCATTACCAAAGTGAAATGGAGGAAAAAGTGACTCCACAAAGTAGAAACAAATTTTAAAATAAATCAAGGGAAAGCCAAAGTATTCCTGGTCAGCAAACCACCCATACAATCAATCAGTTTACCAACACGCACTCAGTCTAGGACTTGGTCCATTTCATCTCAATAACCCAACGCACCTTGACGGTTGCCTGTCAAACGTTAATGGTACATGCAGAAAATGAAATCAGCCAAGAAATAACTAAGAAATTGGGGTTTTAAGATCTTTAAGAATTTTTCTCTAACGTGGAATAAAAGAGTCAACTAGTGAGAACTCAGCTAGCTCATCTTGATTTCCACCGCTGACCCAGTCACCTACCTTTTTGACATTTCTCTCAAATTTTTACTAGACTATGAATCGCATGAACAAGATGTGAAGATGTTTGACGTGGATAAAAGAGTAACCTCTGAGATGTGCTCAGCAGACTCAGAGACACACTAATGGTATATTGAGCATATTGGCCAGCATCCAAAAATGTTTCCATATGCCACTCTGCTGTACTGAACATCTCCAGACATTTTGTGTTTAGTTTACACTTGTGACCCAGTAAAGCATGTTTACACATCGACATTACAGAAAGTGTACCAAAATGAATATGATCTACATTTTTTATGAAACATCAAAACCATAACATCTATTGCTGAAGTTTAGGGAATATTTGGACAGCTTTTTCTCCTCAGAAGGTTCTGCTCTTATACCGAAGTTTATTGACATGGATGTAGACTCATTAATTAGTATAAATATTTTACATCAAATGGAGCCATTCAAGCAGCCTTTCTCCAAAGGGTAGTACTCTTTACCATTTTGAGTGACCCTGTTTGCCTGCTGTTGCATTTTTCATATAATATTTTTATTAATCTTTGAGAATTTTATACATGTATATAAAACATTTTGATCACAATCACTCCTACTCCTCCCCTAAATCCTTCCAGGTCCACTCTTCCTAGCTTTCTTCTCTCACAACCTCATGTCCTCTACTTTTACAATAATCTACTGACTCAAACTTGTGCTCATAGGTGAGGGTGCATCTGCAAGAGCATGAGCAATAGGCCAGTGGACACACCCTTAGAGAAAACAGACTCTCTCCTCCAACAGCCATCAATTAGTAATAGCTTCTTATCTAGGGCATTAGATGAGGGTGCTCTTGACTCCTTACCCACCATGCTGGAATGTTGACTAGCTTGGATCTTATGTGGGTTTTTCTCAGATACTATGAGTTCATCTGTTCTGCCATGTCCAGAAAACACTGGTCCTCCCTGATCTCCAGAGTATACAGTCTTCCAAGATTGTTCCTGAGCCTTGCAGGTAAGGGATCTAATATAAATGCTCCATTTATGGCTGATGAATCCATAGGTGTGTATTCTCTGCACTTTGACAGTTGTAACTTTCATTACATTAACTGCATTAACTACAGCCTGCTGCACAAAGGAATCTTCTCTAATGATGTCTGAAAGTTAGTAATCTATGGATATAAAACACAAGTTAAGAGGGATGTTTAATGTCCTTTTATCAAAATAATAGTAGGAGGTTCACTCCTGGAGCCTATGAGCTCCTCAGCCATGGATTTTTTGGCCGATTTATAGTAACAGGCACGCATACATCCCCTCTTGTGGAAAGGGCCTTAAATCCAATCAGAAAGTAGTTAAGTACCCCCACAATATTGGTGCCACTGTTGTGCTCATGGGTACATCCTGCCTAGCTGTTCATTATAACTCACAGCATTCATGGCTGGATAAGACTACTGATGACTTTTCCCCGAAGAAGCCAGCATAGCACCGTCAGTACTGTGAAAGCTGGGTAGCGAGGAGGAAGCTTCCGAGTCAGTACCAACTTTATTTCTCCGTGTATGACCAAAATGTGTGGTTTCTTCACCGATAGGGTCTCACCATCAAGTTCTGGTGGGCAACCAAGAGCAATAGCAATACCCTGTATTATTTGAAGGATCTCTGTGATAATCTTGATCAACAACTTGAGCGGAGTATCCCATACCTGGCATTGGGCTTATTATCTCTGCTTTGTCTAGGATTAAGGAAGTAGTTGAACACTTCAAGCAGGGCTTTTTTTTTTTTTTTTTTTTTCCTGTCTTGAACGCCCATCCCATTCAAACACTAATTCAACTCCCATATTCCTTCAAAAAGCATTCCCTGGCACTTGCTCATCACCAAATCAGAGATATTGTCTTCTCTGTACATGCTAATATAATACACTGATTATGATGTTTATCACCTGCACTGACTTAGTTGATAATTTCTTTAAAGTTTATTTAACTTTAAAATTAAGTTCTTCTTTTAGCATTGAACAAATGAATAACAATGGGCAATACCCAGTAAAGCAAGGCTAAAAAAATATCTGTTATGCATTTCTGTTATAATATACACCTGAAGTGAATATCCCATAACTAATATTTCTCAATAAGTCCATTTCTCATGTTTATCACTTCTAATTGGAATTCATGAGCTTATAGAAACTGTGGCGTCATCTTGTGTAAACAATGTGTTTCTACAAGGTAAGAGTTCTGGCTAATTAGTGACAATTGTGCTGCCGGGGTGGGCAGTCAGAAAAAGGGCTTCTATCCAATAGGCTACAATCAGCATTACCACTCTGTCCTGGTGGTAATGCTCACAGCATGACATTCAACCCATTGTCAGCATGGAAAAGCATTTTTTCCACCCATATTAACATTTAACCTCATAATACATCTAAAGTACAACACAGGAACACCCCACCTCCTGCTCCAAGTTGCCAGAGATTTTCCTAGCCAAGACTGTTAATGACTCAGACAGGGCATTTGGTAATTTAAAAGCTCATAATGAACATTCTTTCTGCTCTCCCTCCCACCCTTCCTCCTAGTCTCACAAGGCGTTGTTATTTTTAACTCCACATTGCTTTGGCTGCACTTCAGAGAAAGCCAAGCTGAAACAGAGGTGCAGCTCTGCTCATAGGGAGGGAGGCATGGCAGAGAGAAAGAAAAGTTGTTACAAAAAAGGGGAGACATTGGAAGAAGGGTTTAAAGCACTTCGCAGAAAAGTAGGACTAGATACAGTACTCAGCAATGGGAGATCATGGTGAACAATCCATTTTCCAAACCTAGCGAGTAATGATTTAAATGAGATTGGCCCCCATAGGCTCATAGATTTGAATACTTGGTTACCAGAGAGTGGCACTATTTGAAAGGATTAGAAGGTGTGGCCTTGTTGGAGGAAATGTATCACTGGGGGTGAGCTTTGAGGTTTCAAAAAGCCCACTCCAAGCCCTGAGACTCTTTTCCTATTTCCTGCAGATCCTGATGTAGAATTCTCAGATGCTGGATAACAGCAACATGTTTGCCTGCCTGCTGCCATGCTTCCTGCCATGATGATAATGGACTGAATCTCTGAAACTGTAAGCCAATCCCAATTAAATGCTTTCTTTTACAAGAGTTGCCATGGTCATGGTGTCTCTGCATAGCAATAGAACACTGACTAAGACAGAATTGATACTAGGGAGCAAGGTATTGCTATGGCAGACCTGACCATGCTTCTTCTTGGTGAAATGTAGACTTTGGGTGTTGTGGGAGATTTTATAGTTATGGATAATATTCCGGTAAGCTGTCCTTGAAGCATGTAAAGGATTCACTTCCTACCAGTAAATAAAGGAGTGGCTATCCAGCTCTCCACATAATTAGAATATTCCTTAGCCTTAAAGGAGATGAAGGTTAGGCTCCATTAATTTGTATATTGGAAGGCTTGGTGGAGACACAGAGGATTTGGAATAAAAGAGCACCAAAGGAAGGAGAAGAGGAGGAGAGCAAGAAGCTATCGAGCAGGAGGAGAACCAAGAGGAGAGCATGGGGTGAGGAAGCCTTGGAGTGAGCTCTCTGCCTAGCTGCCTGGGTATAGAATTCCCTGAGATTTGACATGGTTTGTTATTAATAAAGAACATTAGAAAATTCAAGATGGACTCTCATTAAGTGATCGAAAGCTACTTTAACATTTGAGACTTTGGATTAAGGAAATAGTTGAACACTTCAGCAGGGCTTAGTAGGTCCCATTAGTTGGAGTATGGAAGACAGTGGTACTGAGAACAATGAAGATTATGACAGCCCGGCTCAAGAGGTTTCAGAAGAGAATATTAGTAAGCAGCCTGGAGACCATTCTTGTGATATTTTGACAAACAATGTGCTGCCTTTTGCCCTTATTCTAAAAGTCTGCCTGAGGCTAAATTGAAGAGTTTTGGATTAATGCTATTGGCAGAGGAGATTTCAAGACAATCAAGTATTGACTGTGTCGTGTGGTTATTAGTGACCACTCTTATGCATATCTATAATGAAAAGGATTGAGCTGAGCAAATAAAAATACAAAATGTACAGGTTGAGGAGGAAAGGAAAGGAGTACCAGGAAATGTAATACAGCTAAGTCCAGTGCTCAAGGAAATAAAAAGATTAAAGAAAAGCCTGCTGCTACATGGAATAAAGGGAGTGGTGACTTCAGGGCAAGACCCCACCCAGAAAACTTCTAATTGGAGGAAAAGAATTAAAGAAAGGTTAAACAGTGAAGGAAACCATCACAAACAGAAATCTGAAGAAAATGTATTTGAAGGAGTGGGCCAAGTTCCAGCCCTAGCAAGAAGCAAAACTTGGAAGCTTTGGCCACATGGTTCTTTAGCATCAAGGATACAAGGAAGGGGTTATGAAATCTCCTTCTGTGGCTAAGAAAAGATGCTGAGGCCAGGCATGTATCAAGGGTGCCCCTGTATGGAGGACCAGAAATGCTATTACATGAAGTTGTGAAAATGAAGCCTAAATTTTGTTGAAGACCCCAAGATGTTGGAGATGCCAGAGTCATAGGATACCTACCAAGGGGATCTGCTAACAAGGTGGGGAACCAGCCCAAGAAAAAGAAGTGTGTTGCAGTCAACAAAGCTGTAATGAGTTGGAGATCTAAAGAACACTTTGACTTAAGACAGTGATACGGAGTTTGGAGTTTGCCCAGGGACTTTTTGGTCTTGCTTTGGTCCAGTGTTAATCTCACCGCACTCTGCTTCCCAGCTTTTAGAATGGTAATTATATTCTGTGCAACTGCATGTTGTAAGTATGTGATCTGCTTTGGATTTCGATTTCACAGGGGTTAAAAGAGATTGCCTTGAGTCTCAGAAGAGACTTTGAACATTGAACTTTTAATCAGTGGTCGAACTGTGATAGACCATGGGGACATTTGATTTGGACTAAATGCATTTGCATTATCATGTGACTACAATGTCTGTGAGGGCAAGGGAGTGGAATGTGGTGGTTTGAATCAGAATGACTCCATAGGCTCATAGATTTGAATACTTGGTCACCAGGGAGTGGCACTATTTGACAAGACTAGGAGGTTTGGCCTTGTAGGAGGAAGTGTATCGTTGAGGATGGGCTTTCAGGTTTCAAAAAAACCCATTCCAAGTCCCGCGTCTCTCTCTTCCTGTTGCCTGAAGATCCAGATGTAGAACTCTCAGAAACTTCTCCAGCAACATGTCTGCCGACTGCCATGCTTCCTGACATATGATAATGGACTAAACCTCTGCAACTATAAGCAAATCTCAGTTGAATGCTTTCTTTTATAAGAGTTGCCATGACTGTGGTCTCTCTCCCCAGCAACAGAACAATGGGTAAGACATAGGGTATGAGGGTCACCCAGTGGAATTAAAATTGATAACGGCAAGCAGTCTGAAATTCCTCTTTGCTTGTATAAGATTGTTAATTCCAACTTACAATTTGACTCCTTAAAAACATGAAATCCGTTGTTTATGGATTTTACTCACAGGGGCAGCCAGTGCACAGAACAAATAGAGTTTTTTGAATTTCCATTCAAGGGAACGTTCCTATAAGACCACTTTCAAATGGAAGGAAAGTTCTGATGCAGACACAGTGCTGTTGTTTTGAAAAGCGAATTAGTCTGGAATGGGAAGTTGTTTTCTTTTCCAGAATGGAAGACTAGGGTAACTGGTGATGGATCCTGCTGACTCCTGCTGAGGTACTGACACTGAAAACCATGGTTGCTTTTAAGCTGCTGTACCATCTGGACCAGCTGATGCCCTGAGGCCTTTGCTTCATGCTCTTGATCTGATGCTCAAAGGCCCCTATCTCTGATCTAACCTAAAAGTGGTTCCATCTCTTCAAGTCTCTACAAAGGTAGAAATCCTCAACCTAGGACCCCTCTCCTATGTTCTGAAGGGATCATATTTATATTACTTCAATGCTATGTGGTTTTATTATAAAAATGCAACTTGAAAGTGTTTTCCTATCCCCTAGACCTTACCTTAGTATGTCTTCATGTCAACCCTAGACAGTAAGCAGACTCAGCAGTGTTATTATCTCCATTTTGCAAATAAGGCTCGTGAGTTTAGCAGTCCAAAGAGCTGGCAGACACCTGGCTACCGCCACAAGTATTGGTTATTTAATTTCTTTAATTCCACTTTGTACTTTATAAGTAACCAGCTCTGTTTAGAAATGGCCTAAATTGATTCTTTTTTCTACTTTTAAAGCTTCTCATGCTTTTTTGAACTGTCATAAGGACACACTAACTTCTATAAAAGAAGGATAAGTTATATTTGGACCTAAGTATTTTTTTTAACCCAGAACAAGGGAAAAGGCACAGTCTTCTGGTCCTAGTGGTGAAAAGGACAGGATGGCGAACTGGGGGTCTGGGGGTTGAGGGGAAGAGCATGGGTGGATAAAAGGACTCTTGACATAGTCAAGGGTCAACTAACAAAGAGACACCTGAGAACTGCACTGTTAGGTGGCTCTACAGCTGAACAAAGCCTCCTTGTGCATTTACATAAACTAAGATGGCTATGACGTCACTATGCAGTATAATCTATGGGACCACCAGGGGGTAAACACAAAGTCTGTCATCATGCTGCTCTTAATTCTACTTTGAGAAACTGCCTGAAGAAACCAGCAAAACAGCTGTGGCAGCAAGGAATTTCATGGCATGACCCCACTGAAGCTTTTGATTAATGGGTCCCACAACCCAGATGCCAATTTCAGTCATCCTCTGGCACACTTGTATACATTTTTCTGATAACAGTTTTTAAAGTGTCGCTTTTGGCTTCACATTTGGTCAACCTGTCCAAAAGGCTCCTTCAATTCAGCATTATTGTCAGACCATGATAAGAAAAAAAAAAAAAAAAAAAGCACATGACAGCACCTTCCCTTGATCCTATGTCAACCCACGTGCCTTGGTACATATTTAATTCATACATTAAGAGTCTCATATTATCTATAAATTTTGATAACAGGTATTTCCTAGCCCATCCTTGAAAAATGTATATTATGTGCCAGAGTGAAATTTTAATCAACAAGTACAACAAAGCCATTCCTTCCCTGAATTTCATGAGTGTATTGGTTTCACCACACTTTCTATATCCTGGGCATAGTGGTTAACCTTTACTGGTAATTTGATCTGAGAGAAACAGGAGATTAATAAAGCTCACATCTGTGTGACAGTGAGAGTGTTTCTAGAGACAATTAGACCATCAAGAGTTGGAACAAATCAATCCTGTAATCCATTGATGAACTGGGAGGTGGTAGAACTATAGACAATGGTAGGGTCTGATTAGAAGTACTGGGGTGCCTCACCCTTGGGATGCGAAAGGCACACCCTTTCTGTGTCTTTCTCTCTGCTTCCTGGATACAGTGAGATGAGCAGCTTTGCCCCTCCATGCTCTTTCACCATGATGTGATGGCCCTTCTGATGGCCCAGGAGCAACCGACCTGATGACCATCAGCTGAAAGCCTTGAAACCAGAAGACAAAATAAATCGTTCCTTCTTTAAACTTTTTCCCTCCAGTATTTGTCACAGCAATGAAACAACAGGTAAACTAGAGATACACCAGTAGGACCGAAGAGAAGGGGAAAAGGAAAAAAACTTAGGAGAAGAGGCATTTCATGAGCCAACCATGAACCAGGAAATCATGACAGGAAGTACCTAGCTTCCGCTTCCCAACACACACTTAAGAAAACATTAGGTTTGGTCCTGTGACATGGCACACACCACCACCACCAACAGTATCTCTCCTCGATTGAGGAATACGGAGGTTCTGCGATCTGCCGTTTCTCTAGATGACTCCTTACTCGTGCACTTTCTCTCTGGGATGGCATGGGATGAATTAAGGCTGTGTGTCTTGGATGGTTGCCTAGATCAAATAGGTAGCTCTCTATATGAAACAAGTTTTACAGACCATACAAGACTTAAGATAGCTCTTGACTCCTTAGTGTCCCCACCATCTGAATACCAGTGATTTTACTCATAACCAAAAAGAATTATATGTTCATAACTCATATTCAGGAACTCAAGCTGAGAACGCGGCACATAAACTTGGTCATCAGAGTGCAGATCTGCACTGAGAGAGAGCTCACTGTGGACAGTATCTCAATGATGGGATCTTGTGTAAGAAAAGGCAGTCACATCTCAAGACAAAGAGCTAAAAAGACTAAAGTCCCATAAGAATCATGTTAATTCTTCCAAATTCTTCCAGGTGAGCCAAAGAGCACCTAAGAGGCTCTGTCTCTTAAAGGCACCACCACTGCCACACTGAGGACCACATTTGCATCACATGACTCCTTTGGGAACAAACCACATGCAAGCCACAGCAGTCACACCTTCCTCAGCAGCCAAGGAGTTTTCTGCAGAGATATGGCCACAGGCTTGCTGATGCTCTCCCAAGTTCTCTGAGAATAGAAAGTTGAGTCTACCTGGGGGCAAAGAGCTTGTCTCTCAGGCCTCAGGATCATAGAAGAGTAAAACAACAATTGTAATCGAGACATCATGAAAGTTCATTTTTAGATTTTCAAAAGTACAGTGTTAAATATTTTTAAAAGAAACCTTCATAGGCTGAAGAAGATGGCTCAGATGTTAAGAACGCTGGCTGCACTTCTAGAGGGCCTGGGTTTGGTTCCCAGCACCACAAGATGACTCACCACCATTGGTAAGTGCAGTTCACAGCCTCTATAGGCACTTCCATACATGGCACACAGATATACTTCAGGCAGAACACTCATACACACAAAAATTAAAGAAAACTTCAGAGAAGTGTGGAGCACATTGCCCAGTGCATTCATTGCATATTTAAATCAGCAGTGGCGGCACATGGAAAAAGTCTAAAAGAGCATACCTCAATCAAATGATTAAGACATAGTTACAAAGAACTTACTGGATTAAATTGTGCATTTTTGTCTGAATTTTCATTTGTGATTTAAAATCAAAGGAAAAGAATAAATCACTTATATAAAATGTCAACTGGGCATGGTGGCTTAAACCTGTGATCAAAGTACCCAGGACACCAAGGAAGGTGAATCACCCTGGGCTCAAGGTTAACCAGATGAATTTAAGGACAGCCTAGGCTACAGAGTGAGATTCTGATTTAAGATAAAAAAATGAGGAAGAAGAAGAAGAAAAAGAGGAGGAGGAGGAGGAGGAGGAAGAGGAGGAGGAGGAGAAGAAGAGAAAAAATAAAAAAAATAAGGAAAAATTAAGCCTTTGCAGAATATTCAGTAAAACATTAAGTGTTTTTTCCTTAAACAGATTATAGAACAACGTGTACAGTAAGATACTTATTTCTAAATATATTTAGATGTTTATAGTATGTGTGCTAAATGGAAATTCACTAAAGTGCTAAGAAGAATTTCAAGGTGAATGAATTTATAGATGATTTTAATTTTTCACTTTTCCCACCTTTCTCCAGACTTCCTAGATTGAGCACACACACACACACACACACACACACACACACTCACACACACACACACACACACACACACGAGGTAAGTAATACAGTGTGAACTAAAGTAAATAATACCTTGAACATACACCTGACTTGGAGAATTGGGGAAAGATTTGTTCAAGTAAATTATTAACCTTGAGGTAACTAAAGTACTAGAGATTCTCTAAAGGAATGTGAAAATTCTCTGATGAAACAGATTTGGGGGCCATGGAGCCAGTCAGAATGCCAGGAAGGGCAGCATGAGCTATGCCATGCAAAGTCAGGGGACAGATGTGAAGGACCAGATGGGAGCCAATGGAGAGGACTGCATGCTGCACTGAAGAGTAGGAGCTTGCCTGAGCTGAGAGCCAGGGAAGTCGTGATGGACGTTTACTAAAGCAGTGATATGTCTTGCTGAGCGTCAGAAATCAATGGTGTCTTAGGGTTTCTACTGCTGTGATAAAACACTGTGACCAAAAGCAACATAGGGAGGAAAGGGTTTGTTTCATCTTACAGCTTTGTAGTCTGGCATCCAGGGAAGTCGGTTCAGGAACTCAAAGTAGGATCCTGGAAGCAGGAACTGAAGTTCCTGAAGGCCATGGGAGAGTCCTGCTTACTGGCTTGCTTTCTGGGATTTGCTCAGCCTGTTTTCTTATATCATGCAGGGCCTCTCCACAATATAATGGCTAATAATGAAGTTAGTCTGATGACCTTAGTAGACAGAAAAGACAACTGAACAGCCAACAAAGGCGTGGGTAAGATCAAGATAGTAAAAAGCCAGAGAGGCAGGGCATTCTGAAGAGAACTGGTGTTGGAGTGTCCAGGATATAAGGGACCCATTGAGACAAAACTACAAGTCAAATCAAAACTACTGTGACAAGTTGGGAAAATAGAAAATAGTATCCTGAAAGTCCAAAGAGGAGCCCAAAGACCCAGAAGGAAGCCTGCGGGCTGGCTTCTGGGGGTCAGAAGGAGTATCTATCACCTTGTTCAGAGTAGTGGTCCTGAAGTTAGAAACTAGGGTGCACATGGGAAACATTCAGCCCTGAGGACTGATGAAGCCAATCAGCTGTCAACAGGATGACCAATGTGTGAAGTGTCACGATGGATGACAAAAGCAATTTCATAAAGGAAGCGGGGATGAGAAGAAAGCCTGGACCCATCTTCAGGAGTCCTGGGCTTTAACTTTTACCCATGCCACTTTGTCTATGTGACCTTAAACTTCATATTCATACCAACTGGATTTTTGTTTCTTCCTGTGAGAATAACATGGAGGCACTGTAAATATCAGTATGGATGAGAGCTCTTTCCAAATGATCAACTTCCATCAGTATAGATTAGAGTTGGAGCCTGGGGTATGAGACAGGAACCCAGAGGAGCACTGGGTTCACAGATGGGAGAGTAGATGTCCTGGCTAGGATGATCCATGGGACAGAAGGGAGCCATGAAGGGAAGATATGCTTCATCAGATTTCCCAGTTCTGCTTTAAATCGACCTCATTTGCTTGCAGGTGGGTGGAGGTAAAGAGGATATATTTTGGTCACTCTGGGCTGCAAAGGTAGACAGCTTTATTTCTCGTGATTTATGAAGACAGTTTTTAAAACGTAGCCAACTTTTTCTTACGGACCTGTGTTCTTGAAGCCATTCCCTCCTGCCATCAGTTATCCCCTCTTGCCAGCACTCTCCACCTCTCCATCTCCTCTGGCAAATTCCCTCGGGCCTTTGGTAGTAACATCTTTAGTAAAGAGACCGTTTCCCAGCCTGCTGTCCTGTACCAAGAGCTCTGTCATTGTTGTTACTTCCTCCTCGTTGTACTGAAGTCCATCAGATTTTCTCTGGGGAGAAAAGAGAGCTGGAGCTGTGAGAACCTGATCCAGGCTCAGCCCGGCAAAGTCAGAACTGAGCTGGCGCAACCAATGCCAGAACAAAGGTGGCTTCGGGATGGAGGCAGAATTGTGAAAATGGAAGAAAAGAGCCATATTCTCAACACTGACTTAAACAGCGTTTCTGTATCATTTAAACAACTGGCAGACCTGAGTCCTTTGAGAGACAATGTGTAGTGAATCACCTATCACCCACATAATAACGGCAGTAATAACGGCAATGGCCTGCTTACATGTAGCATTTACTAAATACCACAATTTGATCTTCACAGGTCTGGTCTGACTTAAAGCTCACACGGTCTTATGAAGTAGGCAATCTTATTTATTATCCCCTTTTTACCGACAAAGGGGCTGTGCATCACCAAATTGTGTAACTGGTTCAAGGCCACACATTCAGTAAGGAATAGAAGTAGCGGCCAAGTCTAGGCATTTGAGTTGATAAGCTTTAACGATTTTCTCTGTCAGCCATCGGGACACCGGGAAGTGGGGAGCATGGACGATTATGCTCATTACCACACAGAACTTAAGTGAGGAAAGGAAATGAAGTGATGACCTGAGGCTACACCGTCAGGACACAGTGGAGTCCGGAACCTGTGTTCTCTACTGCCAGCTAGACAGACAGACACGGAAGAGAGGCTGGCATGTGAGACTGTGATGGGTAGCAGTAGGAAACTTAGAAGGACACAAAGCCAGGCTGGTTATGTATTAATGGATAGCTGGACACGAGCTCGTCCATGATGAGTTTAATGATAAGGCTCCTCAGCAGCAACACACCTGCATTACATGATCACTGCTTTAAATGGTACATTTAGAGTTCTTGAGTGTCCTGTTCCCAAAGGCAGAAGTGGGTCCTTCAGGAAGTGTGACTCTCACAACAGGGTACCTGGGCTGTGCTCCACTGTCTTCAACTCCGGCGACTTTGTCTCCATCTTCATCGTCCCAAATTCTCTCTGTGACACTTAGCCCTCATGTTTGTCCTGGTTCCCTCATCTCCTTCCCTATGTTCGCTGTCCACACACCAGCCCTCATTGTAAGTATTCCTCAAGGGCTCTTCCTATTCGTGCCGTGCCGTGTACTCTTACTGGATGACGTTGCCTTGCCCAAGACTTCTGATAGGTACTTTAAAAGTCATCTTCGCATCAGCTATTGCAGAATAATCAAGGCAGTATTAGTCTGGAACTAAAATTCTTCTTCATGTTAAAACCATCTTAATGTCAAAGGTTACCTTAATAGGCCACAGAGTTGGGAAAGATAAGATCTATGGAAATAAATCTAGAAAAGGAGTTATCACATATAGGTGGCTTAAATTGATTTTCTTATTAAAATACGAATTTGAGACATGAGGGAGGAGGAGAAACCTTCCCCACAGGACACATGCGCGCGAGTGGCCTAAAGGTAGGTGAGTCATCCGAAATGGTTGGGATTCTTTAAAGAGGACCGACCTATCTTGAAGTCAAGTTATCTGTACATGTGCATTCCATGGGCCCTCCATCTCTTCGCGTCTCCATCAATTCTGGCACTAGCAAAAGACTTTTATTAGCCTATTTTGTAAATCCTCCTTTACAAAATAAAATATTGATTAGTATCTGATAAATGGGGTGCGTGATAGAGACTCAGCTGTGAGACTTAGGACAATCCATAAACTAAGGCAATTTAATTGGAAAATGCTAAATTCCCAGCTATTTTGTACAAAGTGATGGAACACTGAGTTTAAAACCATCTTACCTGGGCCTTTAAGCAACATCTCACACTTACATAAAGTTGATAATATTGCTTGTGGTGAATATTTTAATAATACCAAAAAAGTAAAAATAAGGAATACAAGTTGACTATGTCTCTACCATTTTAATGCACAATTCTCTCATTTCTTTCTTTGTAAAATCTTTCATCTTACCTACCAACTTACTTACTTTCACGCACTTCAGTGCTTGACCCTTTTGTATTGATGTACATTGTGTAGCAAACTCAACACATTCTCAGTTGGGTTCTTCAGATTCCTACTCCACTTCCCTTATTCTTCCAGCTAATGACAAGCCTTCTTATGGACTCATCAAGCCTTGAAGGCATCTTTGACTCCCTCTTCTGCTGCTAAGAAGTGATCAAGCTCAATAAGCTAACCTTTGGGCATGTCAGAGTTAACTCTTCCTTATGGATCCATCTCTACCAGCTCCTTCGTTCATACCTTATCTCTCCATGACAATTTCTGGATAAGCTTCTTTAGGGTGCCCTTGCTCTTCATCTGTTCTTTCTTACCAACCCAATATTCCTGCATAATTAAAAGGCCTTGAAGTACAGCTTTATTGAAGGAGTGCTGTAGAAGTTTATTTTTAGTTATGTATCAAATAATTGTTTTGTGCACTGTTAGAAAAAGGACTGCTTCTGTACTGTCTTCAGGTGCTGGATTTATGCAAGAATGTTTGCTGTAATCTGCAGGTGCTATCAGTAGAACACCTGAGGAGTTCTGGATCAATATAAAACACCTGAGTTCAGATACTCAGGGTTCCACTGTTCAGTACGGCACTGGCCAAGATGGTGGTTCCCTCTGCTGAGATCTGGCAGACATTACACCTATGAATATGCTTCCTTGTTGTTCTTGTGAGCTACACAGCAGCGTACTGCTATAGAGCAGATTTCAAATGATTTAATTGTACACCAACATGAGCATAGACCTTACTCTGGTAGTCAAGATTCTGCTAAATTTGTTATTTTTTCATGATATTGGCTTTCTTAATTTCTCTAAACACATTTGACACTTCTCCTTTCTAACCCCATCTCCTGTCTTAAGCTTACCCATCTGTTATAGGCTAAACTATCTTACTTCCTAATTGAAATGTTGAAGATCTGAATCTCTTGTGTCTCAAAAGTGTAACTGTCTTTGCATACATGCCCTTTTAAGAGGTAATTAAGGTAAAATGTGGTCACTCAAGTGGGACCTTCTGTAAGATTATTGATGTCCTAATAAGAAAGAATTATTATGCCACAAACACAAACAGGGAGGGACATTCTTGTGGGAACACCCCAAAAAATGTCACTGTAAGCAAACTGACAGGTATCAGAAGAAACCTAAATTGTCCTTAATCTTGGACTGGCAGCACTCAAATTTTTAAAATTGATTTCTGTTGTGCAAGCCACAATGTCTGTGCTACATTTTGTGGTGGCCCTGGGAAACTTCTATGTCATCTTCAAAGCCATCTGTTCCCATTTGATGTTTTCTACTCTGTCTCTCCAAGACTCGCGCTCTGAGTGATAATTATTTTTATTTGGTCTCTGATATCATGTCCGGGCTCCTGCTTCGACCCTTCGTCAGACTCGACGTCATCACTTCCTGTAGCCATCACTGCATGGAGACTTGCAGATGTTAGGTACTCAGAGGCCTCACGCCTTATCTTTCACCACTTCCCAGTAATGTCACGGTATTACGAATCCATTGAGGGCTAATCTGTTCACTGTGTCAGAGCCCTCAGGTTCTAACCATTTCAGGAAGATACCATTGCGGGTAAATCCAGAAGTGGTCTTCACTGCCTGCCTGTTCATTTCCTAATCCACAGAAGCTGACATTTCAAACTAAGCATCACATTAGACAAGCCAACAGAAAAGCCTGCTTTTCTAAAAGAAAGTTTTGATAGGCAAGTACCTTCCTTGTCATAAGTCAAAAGTACTTATGTCCAAGTGGAAGAAACATTGGCTTGCGTCAGGCTCATCTGGACCCATTCCTGGCTCTGCTGGTCACTAACTATGGCCATTATCAGAGTGTTTCATCTCTCTGCTTCAGTTTCCTTATCTGTAAACTGGAAATGTCTGCGATTCCATTACAATAATTCTATAAATACTGACTTGGAAATAAGATTAGAGAGCCTGGGTTGGAAGCCCAGCTTCCCACCACTTATCAACCAAGTGATTGTGACAGTTTCTTAATCCCTCTAAGCCTCAGTTTGCTCATCTGTAAAAGGATGGTGACAAGAATAGTTCCATGCTAAGAAGGCTGCTGTGAGAATTGCTCCATTGCCCGACACAGTGAGTGCTCAACATACATAAAGGCATACAATAGATCATTACTAAAGTAACAATACAGAGTCTGCAGCATGGAACATATCTAAGCATAAATAGTGCTTATTCTGACATCATTGTTATTATGTGCATCAGGAAGATGTGCATCAAAAATACAGCTACTACCAGGAGTGAAAAGTAGCTTTTTTCTTGTCGGCAATGATAAACTTTCTAAGAGGATTTCAAATATTTGAAGCAGTTTAACCTTCTCCAGGATGAAAACAGTTTTGAGCTGCAACAGTGACAGAGCCACGCCTGTCTCATCACCTGTGCCTTTGTTTGTGGGATTGCTATCCTAGCCAAGCAGCCAGAATTCCACATAATAGTTATTGTATGTGAATGTGGACGGAGACCATGCTGCTAGACATTTGTCATCCACAGAACATGGAACTTCTGAAGGGGCCACAGATGGTTTGTTCACCTGACCCAAAACACACATCTACGGCCGAGCTCTTCTCCATGAAGGAACAAGATAAATTAGGCAGAAAAACTCCAGGTGATAGGACCTACACCAGGGAAGAGCAAAGAATGTTTAGAAGCATCTTGTCTTTGATTTTATAAAGGCTTAAGCTCCTTCTTTCTGAAATGGAAAGGCAAAGTGGAATGTGATTTTTCCATTAGAGGTATCTATGTGTATTTCCTGATAGAGCACATATTAAACTATACACGTTGTTATTAAATATCTACCATGGTGTCACAATATAATAAAAGTTTAGTAAATATTCCATGAATTTTAATGGCTTCCCTAAAATAAAATCTTATATAATATTACTGATTCTTATCTCATCTGAGAAAGCATAGATCATCACAACATTTGCTTAATAATAATAATAATAATAATAAATATGAGACACAAAATTATTTGTTGGTTTGTTTTGTTTGAGATAGGGTCTTGCTATGTAGCCTAGGCTGGGCTCAAACTTGAAAATTTCAACCTCCTTCCTGTGTCTCTTCCAGAGTGCCAAATTACAGGTATGTACCACTCTGTACAGCTGCGTATGTAAATTTATTTAGTAAAAAATTCATTCTGTGCTTACCATGTGCTAAGCTTCATAAACACTCAAAAAATGAAGATAAATTAGAGAGTCTCTAAGACCAAATAGACAAATCCTTCTCCAAATTCAATGTGCTGTGGAGAAAAAGAGGGCTCTCTAAAGGTTCTGCTTTCTTCCTGTGGTGGTCAGAATGAGATGTCTGGGGCACTTAACTACTGGGTGCCCAATGGGTAACTCTGCTTAGGGAGAGTTAGAAGGTGTGGCCTTGCTGGAGGAAGTGTGTCACTGGGGTTAGGCTCTGATGTTTCATAGCCTTATGCTATTCCCAGCTCACTCTCTCTTCCTGTCTGTGGTTTGTGATGTGAGCTCTGAGTGGTTCCTGCCACCGTGCTTGGTACTTGCTACAACACTTCCCAGGCACAGTGGTGATGGACTCTTATCTTTTTGGAGCCATTAGCCCAAATAGACTCTTCCTCCTGTAAGATATCTTTGTCATGGTGTTCTATCTCAGCAATGGAAAAGTGACTAAGACATTTCTCATTGTCTTTTCCCACTAAACAATGAGACTGTATGGTAGAAAGGAAAGAGCCACAATTGTTCTTCACCAGTATGTTACAGAATGTTCCCTTAGCTCTACGGTATCAAAGATTTAGAGTAAGACTTCAAACTAAAGGAACATTGGAACAAGTGCTCACCTTAGACATCCAACCCTTGTTGGACAAATCCTCAAGCCTGGGAAGGGTCTTTAGAGCCACATTCTCCTGTTACCATGATTGCTTATGATTTAGATTAGTGTGAAGAACAATATGTTCCTCCAGTTCTATTTCTAGTTGGGAACTACAATAGAGTTCCCTGGTTTCCCTTGTATAAGCATGAACATAGTTTTACAAGGAATATAGGAAATTTGCCTAAAATAATAACAAAAGATTGAATTCAGTTTTCCTTACTCCAAATAACAATTCTTTCTGACTCTGGAAGCTCAGTATGAGCTCTAAGAAGCCTGGCAACCTTCTTGAAATTGTAGAATTTGGATATGTGTGCATTATGTGCCTTTGGCTATGAAGAGGACCCTTAGTGTTTTACCAATTCTCAAAAAGATCTATCAGTTTAAAAGTTTTAAAGCAATCAATTCAAATTTACAATATTTCCCATGTAATTCTGAGAAATAACTGGACACAGCGAGGTAAGACTGACTGCGTTGGATTGGAAGTTACAACTGTCATATACTGTGGCTTTATGGATGTAGTATAAGCCTGTCTATAGCCACTTCCTAACAAGCTCTCAGAGTTTCTCTGAAATTTCTTTGTGGTTGTGGATTTTGTGCTATTCTAATAGTTGCCCCAGGAGAAAGAGCATCACATGCAATAAAGATGAAGTAATCATATTGCTTCCAAAGTGCTGTGTAGGAGCAAGCAGATTAGGGAGTGGGGGAGATATTGACGACAAATACTAATAGCCACAGAGGAAGGGGTATAAAAGTAGGAGGCATGTGAACATGACATCGCCGAAGACCCTCTGCTTTCCTTCAGTTAGAGTCCTGAAGGTTAAAAGCTAAATGCACCTGGACAGATATGAAGCCTCATAGCTGAGTGTTTCGTTGTGACCACACTAATCCCTATCCCATCTTCCATCAAATGTTTGTAATTAAGTAAACAGACTGCATGGCAGTCAGAGAATTCTGTGTTACCCCGTAGTACTTGCACAGTTGAGGAGCTGAACAGCTTTCATCTGACAAAGTTAGAAACTGCTCACTGATAGAAAGCTCACAGTAGATGCTCCATCATGACTGCTCAGCTGAAAGCCTTCCTGATGCTGGTCTGTATGCCTACATGTGGGTCTCCACATTTGCTCTGACCAGGCTGCTGTGAGACCAAGAAGCCAGGGGCAGCAACCATGTTTACAGAATATCAGCACCTCCAGCTACTCCTGAATCTAGGAGACAGTTAAAAATCTAGCGCAGTTAAACAGACCTAAAGAATAATATGACACGTATGTGGTGTACTGATTTCCTCTTGATGCTTTCACAACACGTTGGAATGTTCAGGATACCAAGAAAAGGTCCATCTCACTTACTGATGGGTAATGAGGCTGGCCATTCTCTTTCTCTGTTCAGAGACCGTCTTTTGTTGGGTTCCATAGATCTTACTAGCTGGTTAGCTTCGGACCACTCTTCCCACAGCTGAAGAGTTCCTCCTGCTGAATTCACACTGAGAATCTGGCTGCTAAAAGTAGCTCTACCTCATAAGCCCTGCACAAAGTCACTGCCAGCTACATAATGTTTCTAAATCCTACCCAGGAACAAACCACTAAAAAACCAATTATTACTTGAAAGGAACAAAGAGAGCCTACAGAGTGCTTAACTCCTAAAATCATGTTCTGTAAAATTGGAGACAGGAGGACTAGACTTGAGCAATGCCTTTGTTCACAAATGTATAATGCATTAATCAGAGTTATGTAGCAAGGGGAGGTGGAGGAAGAGAATAAGGAATTGGTTTATTGGTTCATGTGATTATGGAGCCTAGGGAGTGTCACAACCTGTCCTTTCTATGAGGGAGACCCAGGAAAGCTCATAATATGGTTCTAGTCCAGTTTAAGACCTAGGGATCAGAAGAATCCATGGTATGAATTCTGGCCCTAGGACATCAGAACAATGTTCCTAATGAATAGTCTTGCAGAGAAAGTGAATTCCCCTCCGTTTGCTCTACTCAGGCCCACAAGTGATTGAATGAAGTACTCCCATATCACAAAGGGCTATATATTTTCAGTCTATCAGTTCAAATGTCAATCTCATTGGAAATACCTTCTTAGACAAACCCAAGGTTTGTGTTTAATCACATATCTGAGAACCTTATTATCTTGTCAAGTTATCATAGAATATTAAGTACCACAGGCGAACTTTCTGTCCTTTTGGGTTGCATAGATTGTGGATACTAGAAGAGAACTTAAGACTTATTATTTAAAGGTGGGGAAACTGAGGTTGCTATAGAAGTCTATGAGGTTTGGCTCAGAGTCTCAAAAACAGTTCATAGTACTGGAAGTAACCCCAAGATAAACTATGCCATTTTCTTTCTTATTGGGTGGTAATCATTTATATTTCTGACATGATTGATTGCCTATTTCTACTATGATTAACATTTCAAATTAATTAGTTAAAATTGGCAAGAGCTCTGAGTCACAGTGATGGCCTGTTTTGTTCCTAGTTCTTTTCTTTACATTTCCTTACTACATCTCCCATTTCTCAATCTCACACCACAAAAACACTTTGGCTAAGCCACTGAACAACTTGATAGCAGTTCAGTTGTACCCCCAAGGCAATCAAGAGTACAAACTGAAGCCATGGTAGACATTCCCTGAGAAAATGTCGAGTCCTTTTTCACAGAACAGATTATGTGGTAACAGCAATCACAGAGGCATTCAAGGATTGTTTTTTAGGCCTTTTGTCTCCAGAGAAAGCCTTTTGCCAGGTGTTAGTCAGGTCTTTGTGATGTTCCACTATGAGTCTTTGCCTAGAAGCAAAGTGCCAAAGGCCCACAAGTGACTAAAATACACAACTGGATTCTTAAATAACCTACCCTAATGTGACAAGAAGGCTTTATGCTGTTATGTGTTGATTAGAGAGTTTCACTAGCTGAAAAGGCATTGGGTGCTCTCTGCTTTCCCATGCTAGTGAAATCCAGGTTCCTAGAGTATTTTCAACCTCTGAAGTTGCCTCCAGGTCTTTCCAAATCTATTGTGCCTTCTTGCCTAAGGTTCTTACCTTGTTGTCTTATTTCCTATATTACTTTGCAATAACTGTCCCTTGCTTCCTAGAGTTGGTTACCTGGGTGACCACTTTCTATTGACCACAGACCCAAAAATAAGTGACCAACCATATGGTCACACTCAATTCCCATTTAAGAAATTGTATTTTAATTAGTAACAAGACAATGATGAAAAACAGTGTTAAGCAATTCTGCTGTCCCTCTATCACGCTCCACCAGAGGGAATTAGAGAGTGTCATTATATCTATACCTTATGATGAATTCAGGTACCAAGAAATTCAACAGATGGTATGTGAATACACTGGGCGTCACATTTACCTTGCTCCTAGGCCATGGGTCTTTCCTAGAATTCTATTATTGTTGTTGGTGGTGGTGGTGGTGGTGGTGGTAGTGGTGTGAATATGTATGTTTTACATATATTGTAGTGACAAAAATAGAACATCTGGCTCACTGTATCCATGTTGAATGTATTTGGGGTATGGAAAATGACTTTGAAAAGCTTTCCTTCCCTAAAACACACATTTTCAAATACATTTTCCATCACCAACACTCCCTGTCAGATTGAGGAGCCACCAAGATCCTGGACTATGGTTTACAAATTGGAATCCTCTATTAGGTTGAACATTTTGGTCCTTTATTTCAAAATAAATTTTCAGCTTCCTGTGGATATAGAAAAAATAGAGAGCCATGAAATTGACTCTCGCAGCAACTAGAGCACATGCACATTCAACTCTCCTATGTTGTTTTATTAGCAGGGAATGCTATGCATACATGAAAAACTGTCTTCCGGGAGGACATATTTCACATTCTTGCCATGTATTAGTCCTAGTGGTGAAAAATTTTTCTTAAAATAAATGTTGCTACTAAATGAAAAGCACAAATCTCTTTCCTTCTTTCTATATGAATTTCCCTAGGAAATTCTTTCAAGAATTCCACTTCATAGTAAGTGATATAACTCATTAATGCCCGAAGGATCGCTGGGAAGAGCTTTACATTTAAAATGAGTTTATGTGCATTAGGATTCTTGGGAAAGTTATAATTCATTAGTATTTATAAAAAGGAGAAGCAGAGACGGTCTTGTAAGAGTCAATGGATATACTCGGAAAGGGTGTCATACATCTAAATGGTATAAATGGAAACCAATGTGTAGGTGTGTGTGCCTGTGCACAGTTCCCATGATGCGATGCTTATGTTTGACAGAAGTGGTCCCAGACAACCTATTTAATCAACTGTAACATTTTACACTTATATAGTTCCAAAGTAAAAACAACATAATTTGTAAAAGCACAGAAAGCCTAGAGAAAACTTTGAGCCCTGGCTTGGAAGTATCCTGGAAGCCTGGGTTTTCTCCGGCTCACTCCCAGACAGCAGGGCATCACCCAGTTTGGAAAATCACTCAGATGATCAGAAAACACATTGTGCTTGAAGCTAACGGTAGCGAGAAGCCAGAGATAAGATGTAATGATGAACAGTCTTAGGAACTGGAGAAGGAATGTCCTTCTCCGGAGAGGTAATGGATCAGCAAATTGAGCTTTAAAGGAACTTTGGACAGAGACTGCAAGAAAAGACCAGATGTAACTATCCAAATAGTCCACGAGGAGAAAACAGCGAATGATGGTAAATTCACACAGCACAAGAATAGTCACTCTTCTCTTACTCGTCCCTGACTTAGGCTTCCTGCCAGTTTTTTCTTAAAGAGGGACATACATCATTATTTGTGTCATGTTAGACTTAAAATTGCTGTCTGTTGTTATAAATGGCTTTTATTATATAAAGTGAGTTGAATCGTTGCAATTAATTATTTTGTCAGGAGGTAAGTTACTGGGAGTTATACCTGGTCCCTAATATCTTTCGCATTCTCTACGCCCTGACCTCATCATGAGATGAGCAGCCTCAGCCACAGACTTCCACACTCATAATGCACTTCTTCCAGAAAGGCTCAGAAACATGACGCCAAAGGGACATGGACTAAACCCTCAAAAACTGTGATCTAAAACAAATATTTCCTTCATTGAGTGTTTTATGTCAGGCATTTTGTTACAGCAAAACTAACGTGATATGTTATTTCATTTAATCAGTGTGAAAATGAGATCTTAAGAGGTCAGGCCCAAACAATTCAGTTTTTCCACAGAAATGCTAGAACAAGACCACAGTTTCTGTCTCTTACCTGACTATTCCTCGCCACATCTCTTCACAGCATAAACGTTCTGTAATCTAAAAACTGTCCATCACTAACATCGATCTCTATTTACTTTTTTCTTTCTGTTATACACAGGTTGTTTTAAGTAAACACAGCACTTTTGATAATCACGCTTTTGTTCTATTGATGTCATTCCACAGAAGAGCTATTGCTCTTTGGAGAGTAGGTAATATTCATTTTCTGTTTTGCCAGGCTGAGAGATATCTTAAATAAATAAATATCTTAAATAAAGACTTGGTGGTATAAAGTGTGTAAACTGTTTTTACTAGAAATACTCTTTTAAGATTCATTTAAATGTATTTATTTTGTTCCGTGTGTGAATGTTTGCCTGCATGTATCTATGTGTACCTTCATGTGTGTGCCTGGTCCTTGTCAGAAGAGGGTGTCAGACCCTTGGAAATGAAGTTGGGGTTAGTTGTGAGCCACCATGTGTTTGCTGTGCTGGGAACTGAAACCTGGGTCCTTGCAACAAGACCTCTTAATCGCTGAGCCAAACCCCAGACCCTCACCCCAGGGAATATTCTTTTAAAAACACTTCGTCTTAGATCTTACTCTACCACTTGGCACTGTCTGATTAAAAGCTGGTTTAGGGCATAGAAATGCCTCAAACTCAGTAGATATATATATGAATCTGCCAAATACGTTTTAAAATAACATGGTGAGAATGTCTTTCTCAATTTGCCTACAAAAACATTCAGTCCACCAAAGACTTGTGTGAGGATTAATACTGGCAACTTGACAGGATCCAGGTTCACTGAGGAGACAAACCTTTGGGCATGTTTGTGAATAAGTTTCTAGGCTGTTAATTTAGAGGCTGGAGTCTGGGTCTAAGTTTAAAAAGAAAAAAGCAAGCTGAGTGCTGGCTTTATCTTTCTGTGCCCTGACTGGGGCACCATGCAATTAGCTGCCTCATGCTCCTGTTGCCATGAGTTTCTACATGGTACTTCTACACTGTACTTCCAACTCTGAACCGAAGCAACCTTTCTTTCCTTAGATTGCTTTTGCCAGGCGTTTTGGCATAGTAATGAGGAAAGTAAATAGACTCAGTATAATGCTTTTCTCTGCAAATGAACATCAGAGCTCCTCTACAGATCTTTTTCATGTTGCATTTACTTTTCTTCTCCAGGGCAAATAAATAGTTCCTATACCAGGCCCCATGCTATTTGCTAGAGAAACAAAATGCATGAGAAGCAGGTCTGTTTCCTCTAGGCATCTTCAAGGTTAGTAAAAGAGATAGTCACATACACAATTAATTCAAAACAGAGGCGCATGAGGAGAACAGAGCCAGTGAGACATTAGTGGGGAAAGGATCAGTTCTTCTCACGAGAGCTACCTCAGTTGCTGCACTGGATCCTTTCCTGCTCATGCCCAGAAGGAGCTAACGATTGATGAGGCCACTGTAGGCAGTGCTCTCCTGTCTTTCAAGATATTCATCTTTGCTTTCCTGCTTCATTTGTCCAGTCACACCTGAAATGTCAAACAGTTGAAAAAACTACCAAGAGGCAGAGGAGAGGACGGCAAGCCATTCTTCATAGTTCCCAAATCAATTCACTGTATTTAGGTAATTGATTCTGAAAGGCAATGCTTCCCACAGCCAAAGGCTGAGAATCAGTTAAAGCTAAGAAGGCTAACTGCACAACTTTGCAGGCTGGATGCCTCGTGTTGACTTTATACATTAGTATTCATCAACAGCCAGCACCTCAGTTGGAAGATAGGGTAACAACCTTGTAGATCATCAACGTTTCATGCACACTAAATGAATCTTCATGCCGTGGCATCTGTGCAACATTTGGCCTTGATTGATAATTCCATACAAATTTTGCTATTACTGCAAAGGGCAATGAATTAACAAGATGAAAGCTGAATTGAAAGTGCTTCTTCACCTAAGAGTCTCCACCCAACCAGAAGTTGTGGATGGAAATGACCCAACACAAATAAAGGCAAAAGCCATGTATCTCTTTCCCTAATCACAAGATTAAGCTGGTGTCAGGAATGTGCTTATTTGGGGGATTAAATCACTAGGCCAAAATGATGCTTCTCCATGACTTGAATAATAGCTGGATAGCAGAATAGTATACATCAAAATATTTTGGTAAGCACGTGTTGATATCTTTTCCTTAACAGTTTGATTTACAGGTCACTAAATCAACCCCATTGCTAGGTAATAATTAGATACCTTTAGACCAAAGCTCATATGCCTTTACCACAAGGCTCACATCGGTGGACATCTAGAGGTCCCACTCCTGATTCAAGATAAGGGACTTTTTTTTGAAGTGTCATTGTTAACTTGAAAACCTGCAAAAAATTCACAAAAGCATAGGCTGCTTTAAGGATTTTGAGCCTCAGCTGCTTGCTTGTGTCTTAAATACTAGGGTTTTGTTGGTGGTGGAGGTATTCTACATGTTGCCGGATACCACTTAGCCACTGGCCTCACATGGACACTTGAAATGTAGCTGATGCTAGTCAGGAAGCTACAAATTTAACTTAGTTTCAGGATAATTAACTTCAAAAGCCACAGGTTCCAAACAACTGCCTTAAAACCCACTGTGAATAGTATTCTTAAAATACTATTGCATAAACTAAACATAAACTTACATATTAAAAGCAGTATTTATGAACTACTTAGTAATTTTTTTTTTTTTTGCAATTAGTTATTGATTTCAGAGCAGCTGAGTTTTGTGACTTCCGTAACTGATTTTATAGGATGATTTTCCTTGGTTTTCTGATTTATGTCTGTTAAACAAGTTAGTTGGCTGAATAACTGACAGACCTAAATTTGGCAGAAATGTAAGATTTATACCATGCCCAGAAATAGGCAGCTCTGTTGGAATTGCTACCTTTCCCTCTGTCTTCATTGCTAAAATAAATCTTTATAACTGTATTTTAAATAGTCTTCCCATTCAGTTTGGCCTTGGGCAATGTTTAGAAAGCCATGGTGTGATTTCAAGTGATAAACCCACTTCAGGTATAAGTTTTTCAAAGGTTAGTGGCTAACACTGGCCATCAGGAGCCCTAAGTACAGTATTCTCAATATTCTGTGATCTTGTAAATTCTTAGAATGTCTCCATATCTAGACAAAAGTATTCAAAACCACTCATATGAATTTTAAATGTGGACAGTTAAACCTTAAGTTATTTTTATGGAAAGAAGTTAAGATACCTTGTCAGTTAGTAATCCTTCATTCATTTTCATCTGGCTCAGGTGTATATCTTGTAGCTAATTAAGTCAATGACCAATCACTTTCTGAAAAGTGTCAGGCTCATTGCTTTGCTCATGTGGACCCACCTTATAGGTTCTGCAGGAGTGATATGAATGAAAAACATGTGCAAAATGTATCTATGGCTGTTTATAATCCAAAAAGAAGGTATGAATAAAATTGAATTGCTCTCAGATATACCTTAGTATGATGCAGTTATGGGGGAGGGGCACTCTGGTGACAGGAGCTGACCTCAAATGTTTGCAGAGACCGGAGGTCAGGTGACAACGTTCCTTCTTGACAGCAGTCTTCTGGGGTTGGCTGGGTGGGAGACCGGGTGTGAGTGTGCACAAATCATCTCATCTTTCACTCGGATGCTAAGTAAAAGGATCCCTAAGACACTTGCAGAATGACAACACAAGTAGGCCACAGGGTTTTGTGAAGGGAAGTTGAGAATGAGGGCTGGGAGGGTAGAAGTGCAAAGTAAGAGGTGGTGCTGATGAAGGCGGTGTAGCTGATCCATGGGCCTTGGGACACACCCTCAGCTGCGGAACCTGTGCCCACTAGACCCTCCAATGCTGAGGAAGTACAGCCACAGGCTAGCTTTTACTCTAAGTTACTAAATTCTGGTGGTGGGCTAATTGCCTCGGGAATATAACCATTTAAGGAATTGCTTTAAAGTCAGAAAAGGAAGGAAAGACATGATGGTTTAAGGGCACAGTCTCTTTCTCCAACAGATTTCTTTCCACATGGATGAGAATGAGCATGTTTAAGAGCATCCATGAAAGTACTTTAGAGACAGGAAAGCCAAAGCGATTGCAGCTGCTGTTGTGCTCGGCTCTTCTGCCTGTCTCATGATGTTGCCGAGGCAAACTTCCATATCTAATTAGCTGCATGCGTATTTCCCTTCGAGACCATCTATTGATGTGTGTGTGGAAATGAAAGCCATAAGTCAGTGACCAAAGTTATAGCAGAAAGCGTCAATCTCATTCAGCCCCAAGCACCCACCCATGCTTCCCCTCTGGCCATGCTACTGCTTTCAATAATGTCTTCTCACCTAGCTATGGTCATAGCTTTCCTATGCCCATTTCTTGTGCAAAATTCTTTTGGAAATATCTTTTTAGGAAGTCAGTTTGATCTCCTCATTTCTTACCTGGAAATCCCTCAACAGTTCTTCATGATCAGCTTCCGAAATCTCCAATAAACTGGTCTGTTCCTTAACCTCATCTTCCAGTTCTTCCCTCACAAGAAGGGCGTGTCTGAGAAAACCCCAACACAGGGTAGCCTTAAAGAGACGCTAGAGAGCAAAAAGGAGGAGGGAGGGGTGCAGGATTCTGACAAATGAAAGCTGTGGCTACCTGCTCCTGAGTTCCTGAGGGGACTGACCTTGGAATGTCATTAGAGAAGCACAGTGATGTCCTTTACTGAGAGCTCAGTGAGCTGTCCAGGCACAGCTGGTGCTCAATGCGTCTCTGTTTATTTGAACAATTTTATTATGCAAAGGACAAACCATTGATCAAATCCTTGGTTCGGCTCTTTTCTGAACTTAGCAAACCATCTGTGTGACCATTAAGCTGGCTGTTTAGACTCTTCAGGCCTCAGAAACTTATTTGTAATATTGAGGGTGGAAGTTTCTACATCTGTGTGGTATCCCCTCAAATTCTAGAGTTCTGTGCACTTATTCTCTGCCTAGAGAGAATTTGTGTGAAGGAATCACAACCTTGACTAGATGCAGGATGAAAAAAGACATCTGAATAACTTCCTTTACTGAGTAGTTGACAGACTTAACTGTATTTATTGGAGATAGGGGCTAACCACCTTATAAATAAACCTCTTTATGAGTTTTTAATGAATTCTATATTAAAAATGCATTACTTTCATGGTAAATTAAATGTCTTTTAAAGTCAATATTTTCCTTCTTACTTTTGGTTAAATGAGATAAGATTTCTGCATGTTTCAGTGGTAGAATTAAGTAGCAAAAGCCACTTGGGAAATTACCTAGTAAAGAAAAATATCCCCTTCCACGCAAGACATCAGAGAATGTTAGCACAAAAGGACAACTAAGAGCCAGATCTGGAGCTCAAGCAACTGGAAAGAGCATGATACTGGATGGGCGAGCAGTGTCATCACCAACCTCCAGGTGACTGGCCACCAGCTCGGATCTCTTTATAGCTATGTGCTCACTACTATTCCAGCTCCCTCCACATCTGCCTCTCCAGACTTAGTCATGAGGGAAAGCGGCTGGCAAATATAGTCTGCCTCACCATCATCTGTTTCTTTCGCCTCCACATGAGAACATTCTCATTTTCCGTTTGTCAGCAGTCTGGGATGCTCAAGCAGCAGCTGCAGCACTCATTCATGGCTACGAGCTCTGGGAATGCTATGTGGTCAGTGGTTCCGTAGGATACCCAATCAAATCCAAGGAGTGAATAGAAAGGTAGCGCTTCCAGGGAAGGTATTTCCCTCCTGGAAGGAAATAAAGTGAGATTGTTGCAAATGGCTGACTGGAGATTGTTGTGCTTTGTCTCGATGGAAATCACAGATAGGCAAAAATTGGCTCTTTTAGCAGTGAAAAACATAGCTTCAAAGGCTTACAGCTTGGGCTTCCAAACTGAGAAGCTTATATATCTAAGCCTTGATTCAGAGGCCTAGGGCTCCAACCCTGAAGTTTTATGGATGCAGGGGTTCAAGGCTCAAGCTTATTATTGTGGGTTTAGAGTATTGACATTCAGCACCTAATTAGAGCTTAGGCATTCTGGGTATCGGGACCTTAACTCTTTGGACCTTAGCAGCTCTCTTGAACTCTTCTTGTACCTGGAATTTGCTGTCCTTACAGTCTTGGCCCCTGCTTTCAGCTCCTAAAAATGTCATATTTACCATAGTTGTTTCTTCTCTGCTTCATGCTTTCTCCATATGTCTTCCATCTCCTATGACCTTAGCATCTTACAGATTCAGTCCTTGACATGTTTTCTAGAACAGCTTCCTTCCAGTGTTACAGTTTAGAACTTTGAGTGTTGTGGCCCTAAACTTTTGATGGCTTTCTGGAACTCTTATCCTCCTCATGGTGTTAGAGCAGAGTTGTGGGTTTTGGAGCCCCCAGCCCCTGTTGAATCTCTGGAACTCTTCATCAGCTTTCTTATGCTACAGTCATTGCTGTCGTTGGAAAGTCAAGGGTTTTACTTGCTGGATGTGAAACTATCTCAGTCCTTCTATCCGCAATAGAGACTACCAACTGGCAAAGGCCATAGAGAAGACTTAGGGAATAGGGTTTCATGTTGTGACAAGGCAGATGATACATAAGAGAGAAGCCTCCTAGACCAACTTGACAAGACTGACATGGTCTGCTTATACAGATCAAAAGGGAGTATGATATGCTTAAGCTCAAGCTTAGAGTACACTTCTCTCAAACACATCCATGGACAGGCATAGTTTCTAGTTTTATCTATCACAGGTTTTACTTAGGTGCCAATTACAAATGTCACTTATGCACCAATCAGTGATTTTTGCTGAGTTACCACGGAGACCATCCCTCCCATCCTGAAATGGAGCAGACACAGGGTAAGCAGGGCCATCTAGGGTCTTGCCAGAAATGAGAGTGGAGTTTTCCAAAGCTGGTACAAGCTGCCTGGATCGGTTGTGGTTGAAGCAAGGCCTCCTGAAGCAGAAAGAGAACTAGGTCCTGCCTACATTGTTTGTAACTCAAACCTAAAGTTACACATGCCCCTGGATTTTTTTGGTTATGCAAGCCAGTTAAGTTTCTTCACTGTATAGTCCAGTTTATGTCCGTTAGCTTTTGCTACTTACGGTCTCTGAACTTGAACTGCCTTGCCAATTTCTGTCTCTTGTTCTCATCATTGATGCTCTCTTTCTCTTCTCTTATCTCCTCCTTCAGGAAGCTGCCAACATTACAGTGGAAATTTTCCTCCAGCTCCTTTCTGAGTTGGTTTTTAATTTCTTTTATTAATGAGATGAACAACTCCAAAACGAGACCCAAGTTTCCCTGGTAGCACATAGCACCCAACACAGGGCTTCCAAAATTTCCACAGTCACCATATATACATTTCTATCTTAAGTTCTTTAAATTTAATAGCATTAATGTTAAACTTTCTTATTTTAATTGCAACTATTATCTATATCATTGTATTTGGCAACTAAGAGTAAAAGGGGGCAAATCCACTTTTCTACAATGTCAAAATAACAGCTAATACTTGGTTGTCTTACAATCTATTCCTTTTTTCTGTGTAAAATTTTCAATTGCATCCATTCACAAGCATAATTTCTATGTATTCTAATTTCAGAAGTAATCTACTGTCCAATCTAAGAGATTTGATTGACACTGAACACTTCATACACTTCATACATTCCAAATAAACAGAATGTGCTAAATAAAATATAGCAAAACAATGCAAATTAGAGTTTAGAACTTAGAAAAGGATATCCATAATAAACTCACCAGATACCAAAATAAAGGAAGCACTGCACCCAAAAAGGCACAAAGAAAGCCTACAAGCAGTGCCTTCCTTCCCTCGAGAGAGAAGCAGAGAAAAATTTGTTTCCTAAGGCAAACAGATTACTATTATGTTATGAAAATGATATAACATATAAGCAGTCTGTCCTCCTTAATTATGGCCAAGGCTGGGCTGGTTTCAGTTTCCAGCTACAGTGTTTTTCTGCACGTTCTCAGGTAGAAGGACATTCAAAGAGGCTGCTGAATGGATGGTAGTCAGAATTTTGATAAGAGTTCAGAATATACTTTTAAAATGTCCCTACTTGCATACATGTCTTTTTCTACAAAGACTGTCTCTGTGTATGAAGATATGGTTTTAATATGTGCTTCTGTCAATAGTGAGCTGTGTGCTCCTGTATCCAATGTTTTCCCTCATTCCTCAATTTCCTTGACCAATCAGAGGCCATGGATAGAGAGTAGGTCTCTCCCTCCTCCATTGTTTGGATAGTGTCTTAACAACAGACTCTGGTTTCTTCCTTCCTTTCCCGCTTACTCACTCAGATAATTTGGCTGCTTCTGTTTTATCCTCCTCATCTCTTAACACTGGAGAACTTTCTCTCTTTTTCTTGCTATGCCTTTTTGCTTATCCAGTGGCTTTACATCCTCACGATAGAATGTTAACTTCAAGATTTATATCTTAATAACTTGGATATAAATCTCTACCCCATGAATCCCAGCCTCTTTTCTGTTTCACTTTTCTCTGTGATGGTTGAACAGGCTTTTTAACTGAATACATCTAAAAACAGCTCCTACTCTTCCTCCCTTCAGACCTGTGCCTTTCAGCTCTATATACCCAATTTAAGATACTTGACTTTCCTAGTTGCCCACCCAAGAAACAGAAAGTCATTCTATTTATTTGCAAATCCTCTTGACAACTCTTAAAATAGAACCAAAATCCAACTACTTGCCATTTTTATCCTGGTTCAAGTTGTTTCTGCTGCTTCCTGTGGTTTCAATAAAAAATGTCCTCCTTAGGTTCATGTATTTGAATACTTGCATCCCAGTCAGTGAGACTGGAGGAAGGTTGTGGGACCCTGGAGCCTTAATGGAAGTACAACACCAGGATGAGGTTTGTGGTTTTATAGCCTCACCTCAGTTACTGTTTCTTCTCTCTGCATATGTTTCCTGTGTAAAGTTGAAAGGTAATCTCTCTGCTCCCTGCTTTGGGTGCCTGATCCCATGCCTTCCCATCACTATGGACTCTAACCTCTGGAACTGTAAGCTAAAAACCTCTTTCTTCCTTCAATTGCTTTTGGTCATGGTGCTTCATTGCAGCTACAGGAAAGTAACTCATATACTCAGATTACCTTTCAGCCCATTTTACATCTTCACACATCTAGATAAACCTGTTAAAAATAACTTGAGTCACATCACTCCTGTGATCAGTGTTCACAGACTTTCCAATTGCACTCAGAATAGAACCTAATGTCTTTAAAATAGCCTATAAATTCCTTCAGTCTGACTCATACAATAAGTGATTAACTGCCCAAAGAATGATCTGGCCCTTTGTCCTCAACTCCTGCATGTTAAACCTCTAAGCCTTAGAATTTCCTACCCTGTAAAGGTCCTGCTATTTCCCTGGAGCCATAAGCTATGTTATACTATCTATGATCTATGTTTAGTTATGATGGGAACCTTGGACTACCTGCTGTCAGCTCTATCTCCACAAAGGCTAAATACTAAAGTCAGCCACATGGGTAGTTATCATGTCTACAGGATAAAAGTCCAATAAAAATTCTGAATATGTCAATTTAGATGAGTTTTTATTGGTTGGGAGTACTCCATGAATATTGTACACACTGTTGCAGGGAGGAATAAACACTCCACAGTGCAAGAGAGAAGTGAGAGAGAAGTTCAAAACACTATGCCTATGTACCTTTACCCCGTGGTAATTTTAATCTTCTATTGTTATGATAAAGTATAACCATGGGTATAATGGCTTCATTGAGTTCTGTGAGTTCTTCAACTGAATAGTCTGAACTTGGAGTGCTCACCCTTATCTTCGTGATGTTATATGTTGCTATTCCACCATTGATTCATCTTATTCTTGTATTTTTGGCAGCTTAAAGACTTCTATCAACAGGACTTTCCCAAGTCCCATATGATCACTTTTCCACTTGCTCTGGGCACTTGTTCAAATTCTATCTTCTCAGTGAGGTCTTCTTCGGATATACTTTTAAAAATCATAGCTTTCTACTGATCGTGTGCTTATTTTCCTGTGCCTTGTATTTCTCCAGAAGAGTTTACCTACTTGAATTATTACATATTTCATTTATCATTTTGCTATCTGACCTGATCTCATTAGAATGAAGTACTCAAGAAAGTGGACAACTCATGGACAAGCCCATGAGTTCACTGCTGTTTCCACCATGCATGAAGACTGTATAACACAAGGTAAGCACTCAATGAATGTCTGCTGAATGAAAGAATGAACTTGTAGTCTTCTATGGGAGAAAAACATACCAAAATCCAGAACGAACAATCACTGATGTAACAAAATTACTTCATAATAATTATACTAGTGTATTGTATAATGCATATTAATACCACATGGATCTGTTTTCCTAGATTATTGAAAAATCAAGCAAAGTAGCCATGAGATAAAACAGGAAGCATCTAACTCACAGCAACCCAAAACCAAGAAGTGATGAACATGGAGTTAGGAGTTGAAGTCCTTAGGGAGGAGCTGCTTACATAGAAGGCTCAGAAGAAGATAAGTGAGCTCTTCCCACACTCTCACGGAGACTCATTTAGGATCCTTTGGATAAAGTTTTTGATGTGGAAAAGTGTCTTTCCATTACATTGCTCAGTCCCAGTAGCAGTGAGAACTCTGTTCAGGTGGGGTTAGACTCAGCGAGAAAAACCCATAGGTTTGATGATACTACTAAAGTCTACTCTGCAGTCGCTAATCACCAACTATAGTTCCTCAGCAAGTGTCACATCTGAGTAGAAAGAATATGCTGAGTGAAAGCCACGAGAGTCTCACTCTGGCCAAGGTACTGTAGGACCCCACAGTGGATGAGACAGGACAGAAATGTCACAGGGATCTGTCTTCTCTGTGAGAAATGTCTATTGTTTGGAAACACTGCTAACAGGCGATATGTAAGTGCATATACAGACTGATGAGGAGGAATTGATTTTCATGATTACAGAAGCCAAGAGGTAGAGAATCAAGGGAATTCCTTAGGAGTGCCAAGTCCAAATACCCAAAAACCAAGAGAGCTGTTGGTAAATGTTCAAGTCTAGAAGCAACGAGGCAGGAACAGCCACATCCTACCTAAGGGAAGGTTAGCCTTTTTGCTCTATTTAGGCCTTCAATTTATTGGAGGATGATCAACACATTAGGGAGAGCAGCCTTCCTTTCAAATGTTGATGTCATCCTCAAAAATATCTTCTTAGGCGTACTCAAAATAATGCTCAACCAAAAACTGAACCCTTACGAGAACAATGTATACCTGATGATCTAGAATTTGGACCCCAGATATTTTCAGTAAAGAAAGGAAAGAAATGGTAAAGACACTAAGGATGCAGAGCCGGGCACAATATTCCCTGATCCTGATAATCTGGCAAATTTGCCTTCCAGTAAAAAACAATTTTCTGATTAACAATTCACTTATTCAACCAATATGTATTGGTTTCTATGCTTGATGTCAGATTCTGAGAATGCAGCAATTAAGCCTACAGATAAAATCACACTCCAGTGGGAGAGACAGACAACACAGAAGTAAACAAGTAAAGCCTCTAAGAGGGAAGGGAGAGGGTGATGATTTAACGAATCTTATCCACAAGTTATAGTGAAGGGTTAACCTTTGAGAGGTATCATAGGTCCTGATCTTATACCATGGTCACCCCTGGAGCAATCTAGCTGCTTCAGAGCCATAACCAGCTTCTAAATGCATGCTGAGTTGTAGAACACTGCAAAATTCCAAAAGCTGTGTGGATCTCTGACCAGCTAGAGCCCTTTGGAATATAAAGAGCATAGTTAATGAGCTGCACATTCCATGCCCAGGCTCCGCAACTGTCAAAGCTTCCATCACACTCGAATTAAGAGGAACAGCATAGAGGGGAAATGATAAACAATCGGGCTGGAGACCCTTTCCTAAAAGCATCCCAGGCCCTGTGTCTCCTGGGTTCTAATCTCTCTTGGGACATCCATCTGGAAACCATTCTTTCTCACGTGGACCAGCTCTCTTTCTCTTCTGTTCTACTCTTTGGGTATGTTTCCTGGCCCTTCTCACACTGAAAGGCTGCACAATCTTGAGGTAACATATTTGGCAGCCTTCACCTTACTACCTGCCCATGGCCAGTTAGTGTTGCCCCTGGCCCTGTTCCATGAAGCTCCTGGTGCTTCCTCCACACACAGACCACCAGCACCACCTCTCTGAGGAGGATGTATTGCAACACAGATGACAGACTTCACTTGATTTCATTTTCCTAAGGTCAGCTTGGTTCTAAATTCCAGATGCAAACATGACAGCAGCTCACTGCTAAGCGGTGCCATGCCTAGACATGTTGGCCTACAGGTTGGCCTACACTGTAAGACAGGTGGCTGAGCAAGCCAGGCAGTACACCTCATGATCTCTGCTGTAGTTCCTGTCTCCAGCTTCCTGCTTGAATTCCTGCCTCACTTTGTTCCATGATGGACAGTAACCTGTAAGCCAAATGAACACCTTTCTTCCTAAGCTGGTTGTGGCCAGTGTGTTATCACAGCAACAGAAAGGAAGTACTAGTTTACAGGAAGTACTGAAGGACAGAGAGCCAGCATGTCATGTAGCTTACTGTTAAAGATTTGGGGTAACAAACAGGGCAGTGGGTGTGGGGAAGAAGCCTGCCAGACCATGAACAAGAGATGTAGCACAAAATATTCATGTTGAAGGCCAAGAGCACTTCTCAATATTATTCTTGCAAAATAAAAATGCCAAAGCAAACGAAGACAGAGTGAGTTGAGGTGGACACTCACAATGGAACCCTCTCCAGAGAAAGGCCAGCATAATGGTTCATCTTTATTGTTAACTTGATTTATAACAGACACAGCTAAGAGACACAGCTGAAGAGTTTCCAGAGAGTGTTAACTGAGGAGGGCATACCTACTCTGAATGTGAATGGCATCGTCCCATGGGCTGGCGCCCTGGACTGACTACAAAAAGAAGAAAAGAGGAGGGCTAACTATTCATCTTTCTCTGCTTCCTGACTCTGGATACAATGTGACCAACTGCCTCACCTTCCTGCTGCTACAGCCTTAGCGGAGGTGCTCCTCCTGCCCCAATGGACCGTACTGTGTCAGCCAAAATAAACCCTTCCTTCCTTAAGATTCCTTTGTCAGGTGTTTTGTCAGGGCAATGAAAGTAAAGTAACAAATACAGCTGGGAATGAATGTTCTGCCTTTCTTTTCTCAGTCAGCCATGCTGAAGAGTTGGTAGTATCCCTTTAGAATACCTGCTAGGAAATTTCTGAACATAGATAGACTATTTGCTTCATAAAACACTCCACTGGCCATTTTGCAAAATAACACTAGCAGATTCTACTTTAGGCTCTTGACTAGGACTTTCAATACCAATGATGAAATTCCCTGCTGTAGAGCAGGCCTCACACCCGGTCAGACAGTGGTCAGTTACCCCACAACAGTCATGCATGTCACTATTACAGCAGTGGGAATATTCTGCATGGCAGGTCAGTATTGTAGCAGGCATGGTGCAGTGCTGAGTAAGAATACTGATGTCATTATTCCCCAGTAGACTAAATAACATCTTCTGGCACTGTGAAGTTAGCCATTAGGAAAGAGGCTTCCTGGTTTACTTGAGATTTATTTCTTTGTTTCATGCAGTCAAATACATTATGATGTTGCAAATGAGAATGAGAATGAGAATGAGAATGAGAATGAGAATGAGAATGAGAATGGCCCTTATAGGCTCATATATTTGAATGCTTAGTCATTGAGTGGTACTACTTGAGAAGGATTAGGAGGTGTGTCCTTGCTGGAGTAGGTGTGTCCTTGCTGGAGGAAGTGTGTCACTAGGGCCGGGCTTTGAGATTTCAAAAGCCCATGCCAAGCCCACAGTCTCTCTCTCTTTCTACTGCTTGCAGTTCCAGTTGTAGAAGTCTCAGCTACTTCTCCAGTACCATGTCTACCTGTGTGCTGTCATGTTCCTCGCCATGACCATATGCACTAAACCTCTGAAACTGCAAGCCATCCCCGATTCAATGTTTTCTTTTATGAGAGTTACCATGACCATGGTGTCTCTTCACAGCCATAGAACAGTGACTAAGACAAGTTTGTCCAGCAATAGGTCACGTAGTTACAGTGGGTAACCCAGGGCAACAGCAATAACCTGTGCTGTTTTGGAGACATTTGGAGTTTATGTGACCAAGACTTTAAGGAAGTGTTTCATGCCTTACACCATGAGTTTTATTTAATAGCTCATGTCTTTCTGGGAGCAACACTCTCTACCTATGCAGGGTAGTTCTGCTTGAACTCTTTTTCTTTTCTAAAGTTATATTTTGAAATTAGCTGGCTAAACACAGGGTTTCTGTAATGATTTTTCACACATCTTTATTTTTGGTTATAACCCACTGCTCCCTCCCTCTCCTTCGTCATGAACTTCACTTGATTCTTTAAGCCTCAGGTTACTCCCTCATCTTTCATATCACATATATCCTCCTCCAACTATATTTTAATTGGACTGTAAGATAGAACGCTTCCATAGGGCTTCTCATACGTCTTCCCTCTGGCTAGCACTCTACTCTCATGTCTTACCTCCCTGGACTCCTGCACCATACAGGTTGATTTTGCTTTCTAGTGAGTGAGAGTGACAGTGGGGTAAAATCAGCAGTTGTTATTTTGCTAAATGGCAATGCTGTCAAACTGCCTTCTAAATATTTATTTTTATGCCCACAAACCTGGGCCATTTTCAGTCTTGGTCACAGAAGCTTCTTTTTTTGCAGAGAACAGCAGTCAATGAAGAGATGCATAATTGGTGACAGTGCCGAGAGTAAATGGGACTTCGTTATCAACCCTTACCACTGCCAAGTCTCAGGGAACATTGTGGAAGGGGAGGCCAAAAGAACGGGAAAGACAGAGGGTGGGGAGGAGTGCTGGGAAATGTTTCTGGACATGGAGACAGAGGGTGGGGAGGAGTGCTGGGAAATGCCTCTGGACATGACAGTGCTATTACGCTCATGAATTCACAGCAGCCTGGCTATCTGCACAAGAACTGCATAAGATCAAGCCAGCCAAAATTCCAGCATCAGTGGAGGAGCAGCTCTCAAGGCCTATTCTCTACTGAGGAGTTATTGGCAGTTCATAGCTGCAGGGAGAGGGGGAACCATTCTTTTATGAGGTTTTTAGCACTGGCGGATGTCTCACGATCTACTGCATGGCCCCATGCACACACCCATTTGGGTAACACTATTGGATACAATGGGTTACAGAAGAAGAGGAGAAGAGGGAGGAGGAGATGAAATGAGGAGGAGGACGTGTTGGAAGAAATACAGAGGGAGTTAGAGGAGAGAAATTCAGGGAATGGATATGATAAAATTGCATTGTATATGTGTATGAAATTCGCAGGAATCAAAACATAATGATAAAATTAAAATAATAAAACACCTAACTGGGTTAAGCTATAATAAACCTGCTACAGCGTCTGAGCTTTTCAGAAACTCAGGAATATGCAAGGCATAATCTATTATTTTTTCTCACTGTGAAAATTTGCTGTTTGTACAATCAGGTAACTTCAGATTCTGGAATAAAACACTGCAAGCTTCTCCAAGGAATAGAAAAGTATCTTTTTCTTTATGAAATAGCGCACCCTACTGGCATTCATGGTCACTGCAGGGAAATTCAGAAGAGTTTTGGGGAGACCAGAGAGGATTAAATCTATTGGCCCACAGTTGCTCCTTGGTCAGGAAAATCAGGTTTTAAAATACCTATTGCTTTCAGAGGAACACCAACCTCCACATAAGAGTAACTTCCAAATCAGAAAATATGGTTCTTGTAACTCATTGGTATTCTTAAGCCTTGAGTCTCTGGTATTATCATCATGCTACATAAACAAAGCAACTTTTACCCTAGAAAATCACAGTGGAAATTTTAAAACAAATTGAATTTTCATCTCAATATTTCAAGCTGCAATCATGCTCAAATTCTGGGGCATTTCTTGTTTAAAGAGCCACCACCAAACTATACCAAATTGTACCTGTTTGGGAGCTTCTCTTCCATTCCCTAGGCAATAAGTATGGTGTTCAACCCTAAATAGTCCACCTTTGCTATGCCTTTCAGGTTCTCCACAGTAGCCTATTTGGATTTCAAAATCGCACACATTCTGAGCCCCATACATCTTGGTGTCATTTATAGCCCTCCAGAAATGTTGCAAGAGAGACACACTCAGGGAAATCAGCACAGGCCCCAGGACTGACCCAAATTAGACCAGCCGAAAATAAATCATGTCAGTGTATCTTAATGTGACCCCTGCACAGGTAGCATTTTTCTAGGCTATTGTTTTTTGGACATAGCCATACCTACTTTTCAAGCAAGTCTGAGTGTTCTGAGCATCCCATGAAAAAAGCAGGCCACAGGAACTCATGGAGAAAGGTGTGTGATGGGGTTGGGGGTACTGGGAGGACAGTGATGAATTCAATTTTATTACAAAATAATGTTCCTCTTCCCCAGTGCCTGAGCTGTGCAGTGTTTTGGAGAGCAGAAAGGGTTGCCTTCCTGACAATCTATATGGCCTCAATGTGAATGCTTTTTGTTCTGTAGACAAGAAGCTACACAGAGATCAGAAGTGGGGGTGAGGCTGAGCCTGTGAGCAAATCCTCCTGTGAGGCTACCAGATTCCCATTATGACAGAACTAGGGAAAAGGTGTTCAGAGTGGAAAGTGGTGCCCGCTGTTCTTTAGAATCTTTATTTAGAGATCAGTGAAAACCAACAGCAAACAAGTATCTTCAAATTCATTGCTCAGACATATCTAAGAAAATCTCTTAGCTGGGTGAGGTGTCTCCCTGATTATACTTTCCCTTTCTTCTGTTCCCTTTTGACTTTTTGTGCACAGTCAGTGTGGAGCACAGAGCATGCTCCACACCCTATGCTTGCCTGTCCATATAGACTACAGATTTCTTCCCCTCTACTCTTGGTTATAGACCAAGCCTTGTCTCCTTCCTGTTTCCATCTGCCTTATGGAAACTTAATGTAGTTTCTCCTTAGCTGATTCACCCCAGTGTGACAGAAGCCTCCAAGCATGGCTGTCTCCAGTCTAACGATGCTGTCAGAGAATAGGGAAGCTAGCAGGAGAGGTACTCAAGCTGGTGAGAGTTTTGGTCCCTTTCACTTCATTGTACCTCAAATATTTTTATTCTAGACACATTAGTCAAGATACCAAGAGTCTAGCATTGATATCAGATGCCATCTTGTTACAATCACTTAGAGAACAAATTAGCCCTAATTTTAGTTTGATCAAATGGGAGTTCATGAGTTAAGTAAAAAGACATGAGAAAAGAATAGCATTTTCTGAGTGTTTTCTAAAGATCTACTCCAAGAGGAGAAGGAATTCACTTGTAAATCCTAATGAGGGAGGAATAGAGATGAGTGCAGACTTTGTAAGAGTCAATCTGTAGGTTTTATTTTCTGTCCATCTTTTAAAGAGAGTTATCACATGTTTCTTTCAAAGTCTCAAGCTGAGCCAGATGTGGTAACTCAAGCTTGCAATGCCAGTACTTAGGAGGCAGGAGGTATTATTATGAGTTTGAAGCCAAACTCAGCTGCAAGGAGAATTCCAGTCCAGATTAGACTACAGAATAAAAGGCCCTGCCTACAAGCCAACAATAAGCAATAAATACACAAATACCCTGCCCAGAAGATTAAAGAAAAGTAGGCAATGTTGGGGCAAGGGCCATGTTAGGCCCACAGAGATATTTAATACTGAACCCAGCTTCTGCAAGTAGGTGACACATAGGTGCTGTGATATACGTTGATGTCTTAGTTAGTGTTTTATTGCTGTGAAGAGACACCGTGACCACAGCACCTCTTATAAAGGAAACATTGGGGCTGGCTAACAGTTCAGAGGCTTAGTCCACTATTATCATGGCAGGAAAGATGGTGTCATGCAGCAGGAAGGGGTGGGGGGGATTGGGCCTGGCTTGGGCTTTGAAATCTCAAAGCCCACCCCTAGTGACACAGTTCTTCCAACGAGGCCACATCTACCCCAACAAATAGTGCCTTCCTAAGCATTCAGGTACATGAGCCTATGGAGCCTTCTTATTCAACCACCACAGTTGAGTTATGTTTGTTTTCCAGATGGGGAATTTGGGATTCAGCAAACATGATCAGATAATCTAAATGTCGAATATAAAAGAAAATAGGGAGCCAGAGCACTATTAGTGGGGAGCAGAAGTTCCTGTTTGCTCTGGTATTTTTTTTTCTCTCCAACTTCTGATTGAATGACTCTCAATTCAGTACACACGTGAATTTAGCACTTCCAAAGTTTTGCAGGATTACAGAACAGAGAAGCTCTAATCCTCATTCTCATAATAGCGACAGCATAATTTTGATAAGAAACACCCTCCATGCTCCCTCACACTCAACTAGCCTACATGGAGAAAAGATAAGCACATGCTGAGAAAGACGAGAGCCTAGCGGCTGGGATCACCTAGACCATGGGGATGAATATGAGTCTTCTGGATGAAATGCTGAACAAAGGCAGAAACTCAGTGGTTCAAGGCAGGGAGTACAGGGTCAGTGTGCTAAAGGATCTGACCAGAGCAGGGGCTGAGTAAGTCTAGAAAGGCAGACAGAGTTCTGTGTGTGTGTGTGTGTGTGTGTGTGTGTGTGTGTGTGTGTGTGAGAGAGAGATGAGAGTTGGAGACAAATGTGATGAGTATAACAAAGCTGGACTGAGACTTAAGAAACAGGAGTGTACTCCTAGATGTGTTGCTGGTTGGAAACGTCACTACAGCACTTCAGTCTGACAGTCAACGTCTCCCAGCCTTGATTTCAGCTGTAGGACCTGAAGCAGAGTATCCACAAAGTCTGTTCCATATCTAAGAATTCCCTGTGTCTCCCCTTTCTTCACAACCTTCTCCCCACCTTTAGTTCAGGGCTATAGAAATATTGTACCATCATCTGAAAAAACAATATTGTTTTTTACTTTGTTATGCATCTTAAAAAGCATTTGTTTTATTCCATAATTCCAAACAAGCATTGTCATTGTAAAGAGAGAAAGAGGGAGAAAGGGACAGAGGAAGGAGGAAAGGACTGAGGGAGGGTTTAGAGAGACTGAGGTTTTAGGATTACTGTTGTAGAAGTGACTGATACAGTTTCTATCAGACCCTTGCTGTTTCTTGCTTTGCTTCTGCTGACCCATCACTTACCAAGATACCATCTAGTAACATTGGGGTTCCATAGGCAAGGCCCCCGGAACCCTCATGGCTGTACTCGCTAGGATGCTCTTGGAGATGCCATTCATTACACAATGCACCTCAGGATATCCGTTTCCAAACTTCGAAGCAGGAAGCATGGGTCACTGTGGAGAAGCTGCCCCCTCCTCCAAGACTCCAGGAACTATGAAGTCTCCACTCCCCTCTTCGGGATTTGGTGTTGTTGGGGTCCTGGATCAGGTCAAGGCCAATGTCTTGCAACTCCACTGGCCTGTCCAAAGTAAGTTCTCTCCCTTTGAAGTGTCTTTCTGATCTTTCAGTCTTTCTTGGGGTGATTTTTTTTCATCTTTTAAATTAAATTTTACCTTCCTGAATTGTATACATTTGGGCTCCTTAAATATCTCTGAAAACAAGGCTTAAAAATAAATACATATAAACAGATAACCTGTACAACTAAAAATGCTCTCTGGGCAAACCACAGGCCACTGACCAAATCCAACATGTCACCTGTGTTTGCATGACCCATAAGCCATATGTAAAATCTATAAGGTTTTTGCATATTATAATGACATGGAGGGAAAATATAAAGAATATCTGTGGCATGCCAAAATTATATAAAATTGAAATTTCTGTGCCAATAAGTAGTTATGTTGGACCACAGTTCAGTTATTTGTGCATTATTTTTGGCTATTTTCCCCACCATAGAAGAGGTCATCAAGTATAACAAAAGCCAACCAGGTTCTCAAGCTTAATATGTGACTACTGACAGTAAAAGCTTGCTGACCTCTGGATTAGAATTTCATTTTACGTCTGTGTCAGTTCCTCCTGCCATTTTTAGTACAATCAAATTGTATTAAAAGTAGATATCTGTGGCCGCTTAACAGTCAAGGCATTTCTTGTGCTTCATTCAAACCTGCTCTTGAGTATCATTTGTTTAGCTTTGACTCAGGTATGTGCTTACTGCCTGCCTGTCTCAGAGTTCAGTGTAATGCAATAGAAATGATCACTACTCAGGCTCTTAGAAATGACTACTCACTTGGTGGTTGTACTGTAATGGAAGAGATTTTTAAACTCCTGCTCTTCCTGAGAATCCTACGCTAACAGAAGGATCTCCACACCGACTCAGTGCCCTTTTCACCACTCTCAAATACTTCCCTCTAATCTCTTTTCGGTTTATACGTGTATTTGCATATTTACTGATATTTGCCCTTCTCCTGGTCAACTTTAGTTAGAAATAATATTAAGTCTCCATGGGAACGCAACATAACACTCCCTCACAGATGATAGGAGGACCCAAGCAGCTGGCACTAGGCTGAAGGCTGCAATGGCATTTGCCCAAATTAGGAAGGAGACAGCAGCTTGCCTTGCTCCTAGATGCAGAGCTCTGAAGCTCAGCATGGAACTTGCCTGGACTGTGACTCGCAGTGTTTCATTGTGTTTTCCTCCTGAGAATACTCTGTTATGGTTTACATGTCAGCTGATGGACTTTCATCTTCCCTCCCCCTCACACTGACAGATGCTGTAGGACCTATAGCATATAGAGTATAAGGTACCTGGGAAGAAAACCTGAAATTATTGAGCATCTACTGTGTATTAGATATCTAATATGTCATCTCAAGATCAATATCTCAGTTCTCAAACTGGCAGAGTTGAGTCATAATTTTGAGTTTGCTTAATGCCAAAGTTCTCCTCTTTTGTACTACATATAAAACAGAATGACACCTTTCAAAATGAATAGGAAGGATAAAATCAAACAGGGGTCTCTTCACACAGTCATTATCCTTTCTCACACTTTTTATCCTGCGAAGAAATGTCATAACAAAGAAAAGTCTGGACATCACCATGCTCCAACAATTATATTTATAAGAAATGAAGGTAAAAGCCAAGCTGAAGAGGAACCGAAAGATCATGGTCCACTTCCCTAAAACTCCTCTCTAACAGTTAAAGGAAATCTTGTAAATAAGGGTAATTAATAGGTGTCTTGGAAACAGAAATGAAGCATTTTTGAATCTGGGAGAAGTGCAATGAAGGAAGAAAAAGGAAGACGTGCCAGAGCACAGCAAATCCATCATGATGCAATCCGTGACTGTTTTGTGGAGTTTAACTCAGCTTTCCCATCCTCAAATTCATAAAATTTAGTAACAGTGTTCTGTGAGCTCCCGTTTTTTTTAGAGGAGTGTGAAATAGGATTATAGGCATTTGTTCAAGAGCTTGTCTACACAAGGCATCCTCCAAATCACAGAGCCTTGTTCACCAGGGAAACATGAAGAATTGCCCCAGACCTACACTGTCAAATCATGCAAATGATGGGGTCCACAGAGGTAGCTCAGGAGCAGGCTAGAGGCTGACTGAAATACCCTTTCCACTCATTTTTACCTGCCCAGCGCACAGAATCAGAAGGGAGATAGATGGCGAGGAGCGTGCACCACCCGTTTTCAAAGCTGAGTCTCCTAGACAGATGGTAAGACTCTTCGTCATCTCCACTCTAGGACAGCACTCTAAGACTGCCCTGATCTCCCTAGGAATATATAAAAGTCCATTCCTCTCCTGCCTCAGACCTTTATTATATAAACCATCTGTGTAAAACACGTTGCTCTCCAGAGAGGAGCCACATTATTGCAAATTGCTTTATTAATAAAATTAGCCGGTAAATCAGAGCAGCAGCTACTCCACTAAAATAGACCTTTAGAGTGGGAAAATGAAGCCATCGGGGACAATCTGTACATGGAGGAAAGAAAAAAAACCTCACCCTGAGAAGTCAAGTTTTGTCTTTAGCTAGGACAAGCATCCTCTACAAATAGTAAGCTGATTTTGTTTTGTTCTGCTTTGTTTTCAGGACCCTTGTCCTTCTAAGTGCTTTGTACTGATCCTCTGGACTCTGGAGGAGGAAGGCCTTGCGCAGATGCTACTTAAGCACAGCTTGCAGAAAGTGGGGGGAAATTGCCTTGAAAAAAATGATTCTTACCTTCTCAGAGCAATTGATAAATACACACTCGACTTCATCCCAAGAAAAAAATCTCTCCCTTTCATTAGCAAATAATGGTTGGAAGGCTAATACACAACAGGTGATTTATCTTTGACTACATTGGTAAAAAGCACTGTCATATCAAGAAGAACCCAAACTAGTTTGTTAACCATTAGCACAGCCCACAGAGTTTAGGCTTAAAAGAAAACAACCACGGAAGCCTGGGTAGCATTGGAAAAATTCTGCTCAACTTAATAAATGGCCCTGAGGAGAATGGAGTCCACATTCTTCATTTCAAACTACTCAATCACCTACTCCCTCAGAGCCAAAGCTATTTCTACTAGCAGCACACAGTCTTCCCTTCCCAGGGAAGCTCAGCACCTTCCACAGGAGTTCCTGCCTCTGAGCAAAGGGAAAGATAATTTAAAGCAAAGACGAGTAAACAAAAGAACTCAAGCAGATGGCCTACTGCATTTGCTCTTCCCTTCCTCCCAACACCTTGTCTTGCTGTTTCAATCTTTATTCTTTAGTAGTTACTACTACTAAACTAACTCCAGTACAGTTTCTGGTTGGATATTGCTGCAATCAACAGTACCTGTATGCCATGCCTGTCTTCGCCTTGGTGGTTTCCTGCAGTGAAACTCCATGGACACGTAAAAACTTCTCCAGGCATTTCCATTCCGTAGTTGCAGTTGGTCTAACAGGCCAGCAGGCTCCCTGAGGCTGAGTCCTGTTTGCTGTTAGGTGCCGCCTGCATTTTAGAGCTGATTCACTGGATTTGGGCAGACCCAGCTTTGGGCTGGGAATGTCTGCACAGGCAGGTTTATAAAGGTGCATGGTTCAAAAGCCCAAGGAGACAAAACAAATTTCACAGCACTTAGCTTAAAACCTGGCTAAGACTAACTCAGGATATCTGGATTTGGTCTGTCCTTAAAAGGGACCAGCTTGCTTTCTGTAGATCTTGTTTCTTATTATTTTAATCTTAGCAGGCTCCCAAGTCCCCACAGCTGAGTTCTTGGTCATGTGACTCTGCCAAGGCTTGGGCCAAAAATGGCATGATGGGAGTCAGTCTTTCTCTCCTCTTTAAAAAGTCTCAGAGTCAAATGTAAGCCAAATGTGTATTGGCTCTAGGGGAAAATATGGGCATGTTTTCCCATGTCTTTCTATTTAGGTAAAAGAAATATTTTGGTAGGAAACCAGCCAGATCTGTTACCATAAAGCCTTGGCAATTATTCACAAAGGCATCAGTAGACCTCTCTAAATTATCAAATATTTCATGAACAAACACTTTTCATACTAGTGGCAGAATTCATCTGAGTGAAATGCCCATGAACTTTTTCTTCTTAGTTGTTTCTGTCAAATGGTAAGAAAAACCATTGAAGTGAGTGTGTCCATGCAAATGTGGACAACTGGGTGCTTAACAAAGCCCAGGAGTAAGTCCACAGAGGAGGGATAGAGATTTCAACAATTGGAGCAACTGGAAATTTATAAGAATAACTAAACAAAGCCAGAAAAGAAAGTGAGTGAATCTGGACTGGACAGATAGCTCAGCAGTTAAGAGAGCTTACAGCTCTTACGGGGACCTAGATTTGGCTCCCAGTATCATGTTGGGAGGTTCACAACCCCCTGAAATTCTAGCTCCAGGGTATCTGATGTCTGCTTTTGAATGCTACAGGCCAATGCACTCATGTGCATATGCCCACACAGATACACGTACAACACATAATAATTTAAAAAACAAACGTAAGTTGAGTCCTGAAATTGTTTTCCATTTATGTTAGCATTAATTCAAAATAAATCATGAACCAAAAGTAAATTTGAAACTGTAAAAACTGGAGAAAATGTAATTTTTGCATTTGTTGTTTGTTTATTGTGCCTTCTTATGTGTGTGCATGCAAGCACAGGCGCGAGGACAGGTCGAGGGAGTCAGCTCTTCATTGTGTGTATTTGTAGGAACTAAACTCGGCTTTTCAGTTCAGGCAGCAAGCACCTTTACTGGCTGAGCCATCTTTTTGTCCCAACAGGAGACTATCTTTAGTTGAGTGAAGAGTTCTCAGATTTGACACCAAAATCACAATCTAAGGAAGGAAGAATGAACAAAGTTGATCTCACCAGCATGAAAAATATTTGCTCGGGGCCTGCGAGATGACTCAGCAGCAAGGGCGTGTTTGTCAGCCCGATGGCCTGAGTTCGGTTCCCCCAAAACCCACAAGGTGGAAGGAGATAACCAACTCCAAAACACTGTGCTCTGGCCTCTGCACTCAGACTATGGTATGTGCTAAACTGCAGAATATCCACACTGTGACACATAGCACCATACCACACCAATGAACAGAACTCTAAATGAGAAAAAGATGAACGATAAGCCTTTAAATTCTGCCCTCTGTGTACTGCCCATGGTATCCAGCACCCTTCAATCTGTTCTCCATGGGTCGGAGACCTACTGTAGTAGGACATTTTGCCAAAAAGTTTTTGGTACTGTGCAGCCTTCCTTAAGGTTACATGCTGCTTGGACTTCTGGGAACAGCTTAGGGGCCCTACGAAAGAAAGTGGCTAGTTAGAATTGACAGTCAGTGTCAGAGAATCGTTGATGGGAAAGCGTTGCTGGGAAGGCAGGCCCCAGGCTCAGACAGAGGGCAGTTAGTTAGTGGATGGGAGTGTTAATGGGATAGAAGTTGTTGGAAGTTAGTCCAGTTCTCCAGGCTTCAGACAGAGCAGAAGGAGATGTGAAGATTTCTTCTTTTCTCTCTTTTCTTCCTAAGCTTTTAAAGCTAGGGGGTGTAAACAGTTATAAGTTAGGAATCTGTCTCAGTAGCAGTTGGGGAAAGAGAACAGGCATCTGTTAGAAGTGGCAAGTGTGGGTCAAGGAAACAGTTTTCAGGGTGGAAGACAGCATTTTCAGATACAAGCAGTTGCAAGCTGGGCAGGAGATCCTGGAGGCAGAGCTCAGTTATGAGTGAAAAAGTAGCCTTCAGCTACCACCCCTTCATGGAAAGCAGGTATCTCAAAAGCTTCCAATTGTCAGCTGTTGTAAACAACTGTTTCAGGTAGAAAAGAAATACAGTCAGTCCTTCCCTGTGCTCTGAATTTCCTAGCAAATCTCTCCTTTGACCCAAGCTGGATTTTGCTTCCATGAATGTAGGGAATAGAGCTGTTGATTTCTACAGGCAGCACAGAGTTCCCCTTGAAACTTTTTTTTTTCCGTCTTATTTGATGATGATCCTTGACATGCTGTTTCCCTCAAGATTCCCATATCTCCACTTGGATTTTGTCACTGAAATAATATCTCTGAATATCTCTCTCTAGCTGGGCTTGAATCTATGGCTGTGCTCAGTTTGGACCCATTGTATAGGACTCAGATGTGCTGCTTTCAGAGTTCATGGAAGAGAAGACACAGGGTGACTCTTCGCTGATGTCTCTGTTAATACTAGAGAGCTTCAGGCTTCTCCTCTGACTTTAAGAGAGGCCACTTGATTTCCTCTCTTTTTGCTTCTGCCTCCAGGGGGGTATTCCAGGCCTATGGCCTCGTGCTGAGGCTGTTCTTTTAGGCACCCTGGTTCCACTTGAGGAAAATGCACAAAGCTTTCTGTCCCCTGAATCCCTGGCTGTTGAACATGACCATCTGTGTTCTTTGTGAGAAACACAGGATAGACCACACCCTCTATTGTGGGACAGCTACTGGTATTGTGCTCTGCAGAATGTCATTAGAGCACTTCGGTGCTTCTGAGGATGTTTCTGCCAGACTTAGCTCACTTTTTCCCATCCATCACTTTCTTCAGTAGCTGTCAGGCACCAGCAATTTCTTTTGTCTAAGTTTCTGATGGAAAAGCCCTCTATGCCCAAAGCATGCACAGTTGACAACGAACTCACCTCTGTTAGCATCAGAAAACTTCAGACCTGATAAGTGGTTATAGTAGCCTACACTAAGGCATTTAGTAAGGAAATTAGTACAGAAAGCTTATCTTTGCGACATATAAGTAAAAGAAGGAATGTTATTAATTCCCAAGTGAATGCTGATAGTGTCCAAAGAGTCTGAACAAGAATCCTAACTATTTTTTAGGAGATTAAAGGCATTACAGAGGTATTTTGAGATGGTTCAGTATAAATCTAGGACATTTTTCTTTTACTTTTCATGGAGGAAATAAGAAGTGCTGAAGAAAAAGAAAAGAAGTAGGAATATTCTGTTTGAATAAGAAGCATTCGCTGCTTCATCTGTATACTAACTAACATGCTCCTCCGCCCACCAGAAGCACTTCTACGATTTTGGGATTCAGATTTCTGAAGTGCTGTCTGAGAGTGTTAGGATCCTCTTTCTGCACGTGCCCATCTTCACTCTCTAGTCTGTCAGCTCTTTGAGGGGAGAATGGTATCCGATCTAAGCCAGTAACTCCATAATAATCCATGTTTTGACCCCGTCTCTATTTCATAGCTGATAGTGGTTTACTTAGATCAACTGTGCGCTCTACCCAGTCTAGCCCCTTTCTCATCCTAGAAGCCAAAGCTATGGACTCCAGAGAGAAACAAAAGGCCATAAAGAAAAGACCTGAAAAACCAAAGGAGAAGCCACATGGTAGGATGGGATTTCTGAAAAAACTGGGATTCCCAAATGAAGCTGTGTGTCTGCTTCTATCACTTAACAACAGGCACCATTTATATGCAACTGTGGAGCTCTGAAGGTGGTTCCGCCTGTTGGGAACACTAGAGGCAATAGAAGTCTCCCTCCAAGAAGAATCAGAGGTAAAATGAAGGGAAAAGGGGAGTTCATAGAACAGTGAGGTTTTTGCCTCTTCTTTTCCTCTGTCCCTATGCTACATTGGGTCTAACCAGAACTTCCCTCCAGTAAGTTGCCTAGACTCATCCCCCTTCCACCTGCCTGTCGGCCACCCCATCCACCACCCCACCTGGCGCCCACACCATGGGATCTCCAATCTGGAACTCCAGAGTCACCAGCAAGCCCCTGACAAATGCCTGAATATCAGCAGAGAGAATATCCTAAGCCTAAGGAAGATTCACTTCTAAGGTCGGAAGGTGAACCCGTTCCTAGCCAAGCTGAGGCCACTCTGACACCCCATTTATAAATCAACACTGAGTGGTCCCAAGACAGAACACCAAGTGCTGTTCCACTTGTCCATAGCCTGATTAAATTGGGTAACAGCGAACAAGGATCCAAACAACCATCCTCAACAAAGGGAGACCAGATATCTACCAGGAAATACTAACGAAGACCAACTTCTCGATGCCTGAATAAGCCAAATCAGTTTATGAGTTCAAACATTTAAGTACCCAGATATATAAGGCTTACTGTGTATAGACATTGGCTGCTTTCCTTAATTGTTCTCCAACTTATTTTTCTAGACAATGTCTCCTGCCCAATTAGAAGCTCATTGATTCTGATAGGCTGGCTGATCAGCAAATCCTAGAGGTCATCCCCTCCCTCCTTTCCGGAGCTGGGGTTACAGGCAGACCTCATGCCTGGCTTTTTACATAGGTGTTGGGCACTAAAACTCAAGTCTTCATACTTACACAGTAGCACTTTATTGACTGAGCCGTATCCCTCGTCCCCAGGCTGACTCCGGACGCTCTCTCACTGTATACGAGTTATAAATGCTAAGTCACTGAACATAATACTGTTCCAAGGCAATATTACATAAAAATTAATCAGCCGAAAAGCCTGCAGCGCTGCTAGGAGTGAGAAGTGGATAGCTCCCTTTGCTAACTTTACTTGTGATGGACTACTCTATTTGGGTGGAAATTTTATAAAATCTAAACTATTGGTGTCCCGTCAACATTTTGAAAAACTGGGTTCTAAATGGTTTGTTCTTGTAAAATCTCTAAGGATTGCCCCAAGATAAACATCTGCGTGAGGCAGTTTCAGGACCTGGCACTTTCCCAGACAGACTCATCTGTTACTAGAAACAGGGTAACAACTGACTTGTTTTAGAGGTGACCTTTCTTCAACTTTGCTGGGCAGAATACAGTCAAGAGTCAAATGAAGAAATCAGATGACAAACCCTGTACTCCATACCTCCACTTATAACCCAATGGTCTTTCTCCACCAGAATTTAAGCATGACTGACTTCCTTGGTTCCTATTCCTCACCTGGATAAAGATAGAAAGTGAGGTGAGAAAAGCAATTAAGGCCAAGCATACTGGAACTTTCCCCAAGGCATCCCATACATCTTACCAATGCCAAGGGACGTTTCATTTTTTTTTAGGTATTGTGTTAAAATAAAAACCATTTAACATAAAATATGCTCAGGCTTGTGCATATTTAACCACAGCGAACCGCAGCTGCAATGAGTGTGTGAACACATCGCCATGCCACGTCGAGAAAGCACTCTTCCACAGAAGCCCTCGGGAGCCTCCAGCTCTTACAACGCCTTTGCCCCTTCTCCCATGATAGGGAACATTTTAACACTGCTCAATCGTACATGTCCACTATGGTAAATAGAATCGTCAATCTATTTCTTCAGGTTTAAAAATTACATTAAAGCCTTAATCACTTTCAGTTTCATGTAATGGGAAAATCACTTTGGCAGAAGTTTATTATGTCACAATGTCAGATGAATGGAGCCTGGTTTTCTCTCTTTGGAAATCTCTTCTATCATCATCCCAAGCTTTTTTCCGGTTAATACTAATTTGGTGACACAACCTAAGAAGGTCAACTTTGCTCTTAGTTGTTTCTCTTTCCACGATCATCCTCATTGGTTTGCATCCTCACAACCCACTGTGCATCCCGTTAAAATCTTGTTGCAGTGGTGCTTTTTGAATGTTATTTTTCCCTCATATTGTCCTCCCTCCCTGCACCCATCCAAAATGAATCACTTGATATTTCTATCGAATTTCCTTCAAACTTTTAACATCACACTCATTTGCTACTATAGTCTTGTGTCATCAAAAACACTCTAGTTTAGGCAAGAGTCCTTCCTGAATAATCCTTGTGTTTCTCAAAGTAGACCATGAAAATGTTAAAATCCTTCTAGTGAATTAATTTTCCAGTTTGATTACTAGATATGATTTCAATATTACACATAGACTAGTGAAAGAACAACCTAGAATATAAGTACTTCTGGGTTTTGTTTTGTTTTTCTATTCTTTTCTTTTCCTTCCTTCCTTCCTTCCTTTCTTTCTTCCTTCCTTCCTTCCTTTTTTCTGCCTCTTCTTCTTCCCACTCCTCCTCTTCTTCATCATCTTCTTTTTTTTTGTTAACTAATCCTGAAGACATGTATCATGAGAAATGTAGTTAACTGAAAATATGTTAAAACACATCGTAAACTTAACATTTTTATACAATTTCTTTTGGATAATTCACCATCTGGAATGTGAAATTCTGCAAACAGGTTTAATCCCTTAATTTTTTGTTTAACAAGCAACTGTTGTTTGGATAGTCACATCATTCAAATTACTAAGCTTGTAGACAGAGCTGGTCTTTTAGCATATCTTGCGTGTGGATTGCTTATACTGATTATCAGCTACTTAGCTCTAGAGGAAATTAAATAACTTAACAGCTCTTTTGCACAGTTCATTTCATACTTAACACTCCTAATCAAATAAAATGTGAATATTACACTATAAAATGCACTTTGGGCTTTGATTTTTTTTTTTTTTTGGCGCAAAGAATTTTTAAAGGAGAGATATTTCTACTGAAACAAGATCCCTTGAACATAAACTGAAATTGTCTTAGCCAATTATTCTCAGAGTTGTCACCATTCTGTGTACACACACACACACACACACACACACACACACACACGTGAGGATAGTGACTCAGAGAAGAAATGATTGATGTTCTTAAGACTATACAATCTTACTTAATGATATTACACACAAACACTTATATCCTGCTTCTGGCAACTGAATGGCTGTCTTGACTGCCATCAAACATACTGCAAGTTTTATTATAAAAAACATATAATATCACTTGAATGGACATGCTAACCAAGATGCTCCTCTTAGAAGCACACACCTTGATAGTTCTGCAATAGCAGACTGAATCAACATGTCACCTGGCTCTGGATCCATGCTCTGTGACTTATGTTTCCCCTGCCCGATCTTGTCTCATGAGATGCCAGCTTGTGCGTCTGGCGCCAGAGACTATGTCTGTTGCCATGGGAAGGAAGGAGCTGCTGCACTACCAGCATGTCTTCTCACAACCCGAAGGAGGAAGAAGGGAGCATGAGCTGCAGGGAAGCTCAGCCAGCTTCATGTGGTCCTTACAGCTGCACGGAACTGAAAGATTCAAAATGAGTGCTGAGTGTTCATGGATGGACACAGAAGGATGTTTGCTTCATCAGTGTCCACGTCCCTGCCAGCCTGGTATCAGATCACCTTCTATAGTTTTCTGAAGTGTCATCAGCCTTCTCAGTGGAACAGGAAAGTTAAGATCCAAGCAGGGAAGCCTAAAACTATTGACCTAAGGAAAGGCCGTGTCAGAGAATCAGGCTTTGAATGAAAGGAATACTGTTAAAATAAAAGTACAGGACAGATGTCTCCTTGTTAAAGGGAATTGCCAAAATCATGCTGCTTGCTTGAATCACTGCCCTGGGGTAGAGACTGATTACCTGCAGCATGTCCATTTCTCTTTCTTCTTAAGCATGCATTTTAACTACAAGTCCCAGCATCCCATTCAGTTAAGTATGGTCATATGACTGAATTACATCCACTGAAACCTTTCCTCACAGATACCACAGCATCCTCCATGTGATCTTTCCTCCTTTCTCTCTTCTGCCTGATGGATATATGTCCATGCTCAAGCCATCTAAGAAAGCAAAAGGTAAAAATGACAGCACTCTCACCTCAGATCCCATCCAAGTGAACCTCACTTGTGACTGCACTTGAGAAATAAACTTTCTCATATCAGGTCACAGATGTATCAGGATTTAACAGCTAGAGATACCTTTATGATCAATGGCTTCATTTGGTAAGAAGTATTTGTATACAGCCCTCTCTATAATCAGCATTAGGAGCCCTTCCACAATTAGAGAGCCACACTTTAAATTTCTGGCAACTAAAGAAGGATTTGGCAAGTTTCCCTTTGAATTTAGATTACAATGCATGTGCTCAATTTCTTAAAACTCAATTTCTCCCAACTTAATGTGGGGATTCTTCTCTAAACCTGGAAGACTGATGCCATTTAACATATCCAGATGACTGTTACTGAATGTAAGCAAGTATTCCTCAGGCCCCTGTGCTGCTTCCTTCCCATGAAACAAAAGCACAGAATCTAACAGAAAGAGTTCCTAGCAAGACATTGGCATGCGCTGTTTGGTAACAAGCCCTGGAAAGGCCAGGGTGGTTGTTTCCATCCACCCTACTTGGAAATCAGATGAGATAGACCTAGCCAAGCATTGCCTCATATGCAGTTAATGGAACCAAGTTCAATTTATCTAACAGGTGATGCCACTTGAGTACCTTCAGGTGGATCCTTTGATAGAACAAAAAAAAAAGGTCATGTGGGAGAGAAGTCTGAAGTAATACTGAAGTACATGATACACTCCATTGGTACAGCCCTTTGAGTGTTCATGTGAGTGATTTCTTCCCCATCCAGCCGTTTGCTAGATAGGTATATATGGGGCAAGAAGCAAGGACCTCAAACATGAGGAGAATGTGTGACCCACATGCATTTGTGTGTCCAGAAACACCACAAGAATTTAAGCCAAAGCCTTTCTATTCCAAATCCAGAGGGATCCAGCCACTGCCTGTAGAGAGAGGACATGGCAAGTGGACATTTGACTCATGGCACTCAGAAAGGATTTAAACCCCAACACCCCCACTAATACTTTCCACTGCCAAAGTCAACACCTGTATTTGACAATCACCATTTCCTGTTGAAACCTTGCATATCCACCAAGTGCAAATCCAATCACTCCTGCCAGGAACTCAGGTCCTTCTTCTTAACTCTAAGGCCTTGTCATCTATAGCATTTCTGACTTAAGCATGAATGTTATTTCTCCTGTGCATGTGTATATCTCGTAGTTATTCTTCTTTGTGTCACCTTGTATAAACAAGATGCTCAATCAGTCTGGTGAGTTCACTGATCTCGCACTTGATACTTGAGATTATCTTCTTTCATAACTTTTCTTTCATAATCTCAGATCTTGCACAAATGCTGCTGAATCTTCTAACCTCTGGGACCAATTGTTCTGCTGGCAGGAACTGACTCTACCAAAACTCACCTTGAGAACCGCCTCCGTAAAGAACCATGTCTGACCTTCTGAAAACCTATCGAGGTGAACAAATTCTGGAAATTCAAGTAGTTCTGATAACAATGAGAGCAACATTTTAGGATGCAGCTCAGTAAACTATTGGCCTAGATCATGGGGAATATGAGTTACGAAGGTGAATTATCTACCAGGATGATATAACTAAATTTTCTGTGATTATTATGTATCACACTGAATGTCTCCAGCAATTTCCACTTAATAGGTTCAGATGTTCTGGTTGGGAATGTTAGTACTGTTGGTATTTAAACCTCTCTCAAGTCTAACCCTATTTTTTTGCCCACTTTTTCTGGGGAGGCTGGTGTTTCCCTCAATACCTTAGGAAATCTTAGTGGAGCAGAGCAGAGCTCAGTGCTCAGGTGGTGGGCGAAACACACAGTCGTGACAGACACCTTTAAAGTCGCTCACTCTTAGTCTTTGTAAGCCATAACCACATAAACTAGTCATAATACAGGTTACATCTCAGTTCTGACCAGACAAAGTATGGAAACAAAATGCATTGTTCTTTCGAATCACTTGTATTCTAACTCACTGGCCACAAATTAAAGTGACTCTCCCTCCCTCACCAGCCATCAACTGCTATTAACTTCTTAGTTCAGGCCTTAGGAACCCTATACCTCTCCATGATGGATGTTTTAATGGGCTTGATCTTTGCAGGTCTTATTTTGCAAGTTCATATCATAACAGTCATATCATATCTATTAGCATAGCATTTCATAGCACTCCTCCAAACTCTCTGGCTTACATTTCTTCTGTTCCCTCTTCTGGAATGTTCTTTGAGCCTTGGTGGTGGTGGTGATGGGGAGGGTTGATATTGATGCTCCACCTCAGCTGAGCACTCACAGTCTCTTCTCAGAACTTTGAAGAGCCATGAGCTCTGCATTAACCACTGCCCACTGCAGTAAGAAGCTTCTCTGACAAAGGCTGGGAACAGCACAGATCGATGAATATGGTACTGTTTAGTTTCTGTCAACTTGATACAAACTAGAGCTGTCTGAAGAAGAAACTTCAACTGAGAAAAAGCCTCCATCAAATTGGTCCATGGGCAAGTCTGGGGGCATTTTTGTGATTATTGATAGACATGGGAGAGCCCAGACTACTCTGGGTAGTGCCAACCCTGAGTTCCTGGTCCTGGGAGATATAGGAAAGCTAGATGAACGTAAGCCTGAGGAAGAAGCAGAATTCCTCCATGGCCTCTGCTTCGGTTCTTGCCTCAGGTTCCTGTCTTGAGTTCCTGCCTTGGCATTTCCAGATGATGGAACTGTAAGCCAAATAAACCTATCTTCTTCAACTTGCTTTTGGTGAGAGTTGTATTACAGAAGCAGAATGCAAAACAGAACACATAAACATAAGCATTTGTCTGGCATCTTAAAAATGTGACAGCTAAGAAAACATCAATAGGTTCTCCCCTAGGGTCTATGGCTTGTATAGCCATGTCTTTTTACCATGTTTAAAAGTATTAGGCACAAGTTCCCCCCTGTTGAGCAGGCCTAAAATCTAATTAAGAGAGTAATTAAATGCTCTCTGTCTTAGTTTCTGTTCTATTTCTATGATGAAACTCAATGACCAAGATAACTTATAAAAGAAAGCCTTCAGTTTGGGGCTTACGGTCTCAAAGGTTTAGAGTCCATGATGGTGGAAAAAGAACATGGCAGCAGAAGCATAAGAGAGCTCATATCTTCATCCAAAAGTGGAAGGCAGAGAAAAGGAGGCCCAGAAACCTCAAAGCTTACCCCAGTGACATACCCCCTCCAATGAGGCCACACTTCCTAATCCTTCCAAAACAGTTCCACCAACCAAGTATTCAAATATATTAGCGTATGGAGCCATTCTCATCCAAATCATCACACCCCACACAGCATCTTTCCACTTTTGTTGTAGTGGGAACATCATGAGAATAGATTAGTATTGTAATTTGCAGGATCCAGCACTAGATAAGACCACTGATGTCTTTTCTCCCCTAGCAGGCAATAGCATCTTCCAGCACTATGAAATCTAGCCAGCAAGCAAAGAGTTTTCTAGTTATTTCAGGATTAATTTCTGTGTCCTCCAACCAAAGTATATGGTGTCTTCAGAATAAGGTCTTTACATTTAGTTGTGATGAGTAACCAAAACCAATGTCAATAGCCTATACTGTTTGGAGTGCCTTTGGTGCCTTCCTGGCCAGTAACTGAGACCTGGCACTAAGATTTTCCTTTAATAATCTATATTTATTAATTCTCTGTTCAAACTCCCTTTAAAGTATTATGTCTTTAATTATTTTACAAACCAATAGGGTTTTATATGGCTTCTTCATACATCCTATTTTGGTCAACCCACCCTCAATCCCTCTTTTCCTTTCCCCTAGCCGTCTGCCCCCATCCACACATGCCCACTCAAACCTTTCAGTATTAGCTTTCAGTATTCCCGTCCTGTTCTTTCATATCATATGTGTTCTATTATCCCTTTTATTACATTTTTTGCCAGGGTTGCAAGATTATAGGTTCCCATGTGGCTTGTTCATGAACACTTTATGTTGGCTAACTCTTCCTCTGTCCTCTCTTCCATCTTTGTCACTTTACTCCCTGCTGGATTCCTTCTGTCTCCAACATTTCATTTATTTACTTTGTGTGGGGTATCATGGTGCATCTGTGGTGGTCATGGGACAACCTTCAAGAGTCAGTTCTCTTTCCCCCATGTGGGTCCCAGGGATCTAACTCAGCTCATCAGTCTTGACAGCAAACACCTTCATCCAACAAGCAACCTCTCCAGTCCATGAAATCATTGAGTGTCAGATTTCAACAAATTGTTACATATGTTAACTAACTTCATGAGCCTCCATTTCTTTGACTACAAAGGGAGCAAGAAGTTGGTGGCTTCACTGTATTATTATTTATCTTGTTGCTCTGGACAGCACTTCTCGTTGAACTGGAATCTCACTTTTTTTTTTAACTAGGCTAGCCTTGCTGGCCAGTAAGCTCTCAGCATTTGCCTGTGTTTATCCCCCTTTGTCTCTCCCCAGCCCCGACATTGGAGTTACATGCATGTACAACAATGCAGAGACGTGTTCATGGGTGCTGGGTGTCGAACTCAAGTCCTCACATTTGCAGAGAAAATGAGCTTATTCAATGGGTGATCTACTCACTGGTTGGCTAGGCTGCTAGCCAGCAAAGTCTGGGAATCCTGCTTCCACCTCTCCAGAGCTGAGGGAGAGCTTCAGGGTTAGTATGTTTTTATGTGGATGCCTGGGATCCTGACTCAGGTTCTCATGCTTGTGTGTCCAGTACTGTACCAGCAGGACTATCTCCAAGCAGTCTTGCTTACATTTATCTATTTTTAAAACATTCTTCCCTATCCAGAGGTTACTTCTGTGTTCAAAAAATTTACTTAAAAAAATAAATGTTAAAAAGTCATGTCCAAAATTAAGTGGTATCCTAGATGGCTTCTTTGTTGCTATGATAAACCACTAACCAAAACCAACTTGAGGAGAAAGGGATTTGTTTGGCCTACACTTTCACATCACAAACTATCATTGTGGGAAGTCAGGGCAGGAACGCAAAGAAGGAACCTTGGAGCCAGGAACTAAGGCAGAACCATAAAGAAGTTCCGCTTACTGGCTTCCTCATGGCTTTCTCAGTTGACTTTCTTATACCACCCAGGACCACTGGCTCAGGGATAGCCCTCCCACATCAACCATCAGTCAAGAAAATGTCCCACAGTCGTGCTCACAGGCCAGTCTGCTGGAGGCAGATCCTCAGCTGAGGATCTCTCTTCCCAGATGACTCAAGCATTTGTCAAGTTGACAAAACAAGCAAACAAACAAAACCAACTAGCATACACGGGAGCGAAGAGGAAAAAGTTTTTCCCTCTAACTCTAGAACTCTGGCTCTTTTCTCACTTGGTAGAAAAGCAGTGAGCTGCCACAGATAATAAATACATCCAAAATCACTGTCACCAGACAACTCTGAAATGGAAAGGCAATATGGAACACATTTTATTAGATGGTTTTACTGTGTAATCCCGTGTACACACAGCCCAGAAAAGGGATCAGGGCTATGCTTACATCTGTGTTTTCTGTCCTGCTTCCTATAGTTATATTTGTTGAATATACCAGGCTCTTGAACCCTACTTCCACCTCTGATGCTTTCCTCTGATCAGTTAATACCCTTTGAAATATTGATTGTTATGGTATCTAGGTATACAACAATCGGACATGAACTAGAATTAACTTGCTATACAATATTTTAATTCCACCCTCCGAGGAAGGGAGTCAGAGTGAGAACACTTCACCAAGTCCTTATTGATGGCCACTGACTGGGCATCGAATTCTTCTCAGTTACAATATGTAGCATCCTTAAGTTCTCCTCAACGCATTTCATATTCTGCCCTACAAGCAGTGTTTCTCAGAGGCCTGACATATTAAGTATTTTATTTAAAGTTTAGGCACGTCTTCTACATATAAGTCTAGAGTGAAAATATCACATGAGAGCCAAACTATTTGAATAAAACAGATTGCAAGTACATAAGAACTTTCCAAACTTCCTGACAACTAATCCAAGCACTTGAGTGACTCGGGAATTTGCATTCCATTGCGAATATTAAAATGTGAAATATTGCCTAATTAGTCGTTGTTCAGGAAACTCATCAGAACTGAGTGCTTTCCACATACAAAGGTGGGGAGCTGGCAATGAAAATACTGACCTTGGTTTTCTGAGCTACACAAATTCTGAATTCTTCAGCAGGTTTATCTAAGTTAGCAATAAACTGAGTGCCAGCTATATACGCTAGTTTCTGCCTGGAAACAATTATATTGCAAAAAGAAAAGATGGATGGGTGTCTTCTGCTCTGATGGCGTTAAGTGGATAAGAGCTTTACCCCTTCAACACACTCACTGAGCAGGGGTGCGCACAGTCCATCAACGGTGAAATGGCGTTTGCTCCGAAAATTAAAATAATCTCACATCACGCCTCATCCAGTCTTTTCTGACAGCAGGGCCCGTTGTTATCATTTAAGTAGAACAGTAAAGAACGATGATTTATTTTTCTCCCCAAATTTCTCAGGAAACCTCATTATCTTAACTGATACTTCACTCCGACTTGAGAGTTGCTTCAGTGTCAGATAACAGCAGGAATTCTGTGGTCCTGTCTTCTACACCCTATGGAAAGCTGCAGGTTTAGATTAAGTCAGAGAATATGTTAGGGAAAGAAACCATTAACAAGGATTTCCTTTGTCACTTAACTTTCCTCCAGAGGCTCTGTAATAATAGTTTATAGACATGAAAACTACATAATGATTTGGAATATGGGTTACATAAGGCGATGGATTTCTAGCAGGGACAAACTCTCCAAAGCCTTCCTTAAATGAGACTACCCCTTCCTTGAGACCTTAGACACGTCACCCTGGTCACAAATGCTAAATGTGTTTTCTGGAACATTTCTAGAAGATTCGCTTCTTCCTACATTTTAAGTGCTGACTTTTCAATAGTGACTTACATTTGGAAACTTTTATTTTATTACAGTCATGGAAAGGTGGACATGTAAGTGAGGTGAAACATTTTGAAGCGTACTGTCTAAGTTTCTTGAGTATATGCACTATCTAACTTAATTGCTTTAGAAGTTTTCCTGAAATGCCATCTTTTAATTAGAAATAAAACAATGGAAGCTGGGGAAAGACTCAGGGATTAAGAGTGCTTGTGTGCAGACCTGAGTTCAAATCCCACACCCAGGTAAAAAGTCAGGCGTTGCGTATGTGCTCAGAACACACAAAGACAGGCAGATCCTGAGAGCTCCCTGGTCAGCCAGTCTAGCCAAAATGGCAAGCTCCTGGTACAGTGAGAGATCCTGACAGAGTGCCGTATGGTCGAGAGTGATAGAGAACCAAGCCTGCGGTCCTGCTCTGGCCTCCCTGCCCACCTGCACACTCATGTGCATGCACCAACACACTCACGCCACAAACACACATTACACACATTCACAAAACACACATACACACCTATCATATACAGACAATACATATCACAGACACATGCAACACATCAGCCCATGCACACTGACACACACACACACACACACCACATCACACACCACACATTCACAAGTGAAAGCTGCTAGAGCATACTGGATGTTTCAATACAAAAGATGTATGTTGTCCATTTCATTAAAATTACTTTTTTTTCATTTTTAATGGATTTTATTATCACTTAATGAAAACTATCCCAAGATTATTTAACAATAGCTTTTCTTTCAAAATTATCGTTATTTCCTAAGAGATTTCTTAATGCAAATTATAGGAAATAAGTAGACCTGGTCGTCAGGACTCCAGACATTTTAGTCTGTACTGTTTGCCTTGCTCCACTGGGTTTAATGAAATTACCCTTCCTTGATGTTATGTGAAGCCCAGACTGAGAAAGAACAGAAAGAAAATCTGCAGGAAATTGTCTTACATTTACATCTTTTAAAAAAAGTGCCCCTGTCTCCTGATGGTCTCTGTTTGAACTGTTGAGGTACAAGATCGGTCGTACAGCCTGTTCAGCAGCCCTCCAGAACCGCCTGAACCTTCTTCTAGTAAGTTCAGACTACTGAACTATCCACTTTCAAAACAGCCACAAGAGCCCCCTCTCCTCATGCCCTACTTCCCAAGGTAAAGGAAACACAGGTAGACTGCAATGATATTTCATTTTTTGGAGAAAGAACTTTTTTTTCCCCTACAACCTCCCAATTCCTCAATTTTTTTCTTGAGAAAATTTTAACTCTCCGCATGTAAGCTCATTATTGATTTTCCAAAGGATGTTTTCCGAATGTCTATCCAGAGAGCCTTGTTTACTATTGCACCAAGTTCCTGCCTTTTGTGTTACACGTTCTGAAGTACCAAGCTCCTACTGCTGCTGTTAAGACGTCCGGGCTGGGAAGGTCTGACCAGGTCCCGCCCTGGATGCCCCCATCGCGGCGTGCTCACCTGTGCGGCATCCTGGTGGTGTGCGCCGTGGTGTGCTCGCTCGACAGCTCGCAGAGCTGCAGGTACCAGTTCATCTCCACTTCCCGCAGCAGCGCCAGCTGCCGTGCCCTGAGCTGGCTTTGCCCGGAGGGGCTGAGGCTGCTGTCTTTGACATTCTCGGGGGCTTTCTTGGGAGATTTGTCTTTGGACCCCGAGGAAAGCCCTGACTGCTTCCTTAACTTGCTGTTCTCCTCCGAGATCTGACTCCCTGCAGCGCCGGTGCGGGCTGCCAGCATCCTGGAAGTCCCTGTCTGCCTTTCAGAGCAGACGCTAAGCGACTGTCATCAAAGTAATTTGAATTGATTGCTGTTGCTGTCTCCCTCGTAGGCACTGTTCCCCCCAACCCCCCACCTTAACCTTATCCTGCCTTGGACCTGTAACTGAGCCTGCTGCGCTTGGGGTGAAAGGCTATCTACCTCTAAGGTTTCCAGGCGGAGAGGTAAGGTGAGCACTACCTGTCATTTCTTGGAACATGGAAATTCAAGAGCAAGTTTCCAAACTTTGTAAGTCTGAAGTTTATGCTGCTATATCCTCTATATAAAGTTAGGGATATGGTTTCATTCAACAATGGTAACTTTTGCCTTAGATAATAAGGTTTGGGCAAATTATTTCGTTGCTACATTAGTTACATTTTTTATTATTTTATTTATTCTTCGCTAGTATAATGCATCCCTATGCATTTCCCCTCCCTCCATTCTGCCCAATTCCCCTCTGCCCCCTCTTCCCTTTAGAAAGAAGCAGGCCTCCCAAGGATATCAGCCACACAAGGCACAACAGGATGCAGTCAGGCTAGGCACATATCAAGGCTGGACACAGCCATCCAGTAGGAAGAAAAGGGTCCTTAGAGCTGGTAAAGGGTCAGAGACACACCCACTCCCACTGTTAGGAGTCCTATAAAAACACTCTGCTATTAACCATAACATATATGCAGGGGACCTAGTGCAGACTCCTGCCTCAGTCTCTGTGAGCCCCTATGAGCCCTGCTTAGTTGAATCTGTGGACCATGTTCTCCTGATGGCCTTAACCCTCTGGTTCTTAAAATCCTTTTTCTTCCTCATCAATGGGATTCCCCAAGCTTATTTGGGAGGGATCCCATGAAAATCTCCACTTTGTACTCTCTCTTCACCTAATTTCTGGCTGTGGGACTCTGCCTCTGCTCCCATCAGCTGCCCACTGGAGCCTCTGTGGTGACAATCGAGCTAGGCACCAATCTATGAACGTAGCAGAACACCATTAGGAGTCATCTCAATGACTTTTTTTCCCCCAGTTGTTCTACCCTAGGTCTCAGCGCAATCCAGCCTCTGGTTCCTGGACATCCAGGAAGTGTCAAGCTGGGGCTACCTCTCATGGAATAGGTCTCAGACCTAGAACTAGAGGTACATTTTTAAAAAACCCTCTTGAGACTTGTCAGCCCTTCTTCAGAGTTTTGAAAGTTTTAATATGAATTTCCTCCAATAAGACTAATAGTCTCAATGTATGAGACAGGTTACCTAACCTTTTGGCTGAGCTGTAAATGTTGAATGTTGAGTCTACTTCACATTCTTTGGGAGCAGAAGGCTCTCTGAATGTCACATGACGAAGGCTCTCTGAACCATGTGGCATATCAAGTGTTCCTTGATTCCTTCTGTGAGAGCAGTAAGCCCACCACAGCTGATTTAGCAATTGACCTTATAACCCATGGAAGGCTGAAAATCATCCTCTAATTGTATCTGCAGCCAAGGCTGAAGTGAGGAAGGAGTTGGAGGAAGGAATAAGAACCTGTGTGTGTGCCCAAGTGTGTTAAATGCATATAAAAACTTGCTCTGAAGGAAGAAAGAGAATTTAGTTAATGCCTGTTTGATAAGACAAATGGAGGTGGCTCAAGCTTGCACAAGCCTCTGTTTTGGCTCAGAGGATCCATGATACCTACAATATCACTGCTCACTCATATTTCCACTACTGAGTTGTTTGGTATTATTAAACTCCTAGATCTCTGAATCATTCTAAGCATCCTAAGTCCCTTCTGTCTGTCTCCTAACTCAGTGTCCGTTGTATATAAGCCTGGGGATATATGATATATATATATATATATATATATATATATATATATATATATATATACACACGTGTGTGTGTGTGTGTGTGTGTGTGTGTGTGTGTGTGTGTTTATGACAAGACCACAGGTTACATCATAGGGGTACAGCAAGGTCTTATAGACTCTGAGAAGGCAGGAGAGGGAAGGAGAGAAGAGATAGAAGGAATAGTTAGCTCTTCAGAAGCATACCAATATTTTTGAGAAGCTTTAACAGTTGTTAGTTAATGTAATCCAAGAACTGGATGACAACAGTCATGCCACATGGACTCTCTTATGTATAGGGAAAGGCCACTCATGTTGAGTCTAGACTTGAAAGTAAGCGACAATCCAAATATAACCCGAAACACATATCGAAGGGCAAGGAATCAGCTGATAGCACTTACCAGTGTCAGTCCCACCTGAAGCAGTGATCACTGAGTTTTCAGCAGACTGCAGTCTCTTTGGTGTCTTCCCTTGGTTTCATCTCTTTGGTCATTTAAGACTCTTCACAACACAGTACGCATTGCAGCTAAGCTCTCCACTGTGTAGACTCCGGAGGCAAAGTTCCCAGTTTGACATAGTCTTCAACATATGTCAGATATGGGCTCTGCACTCTTCACAATAGCCGGCATATGAAACCAAGCATAGATACCCATCAATATGTAAAAGGACTAAATGTGTATTGTTTTTACACAATAGAGTTCCATTCAGCTATGAATAATATTAAAATTGTGTCATTTATAAGAAAATAGAACTAGAGACCCAAAATGACAAATATTACATTTTCTCCTACATATGTAATCTATTTATCTGTCTGTATGTCCATCCACATATACACACACATATAAGACATGAAGGTTGAAAGGGGATACAAGAGAGTAATTGAGATATGGAGAAATATATGTGTTGTTTATACACAGAATTTAGTTGTGTGTGTGTGTATTATTGAACTTTGCATGCTTTAGTTTCCTTATCTATTAAATACAGTAAATTACTTACTATTACAATTTTAATACATGGATCTCATAGTCCATGACTTCTCTCACACTTCTTTCCCTGAAGGGTAGAATTGTTTTCCTTCTCATGATTCTAAGTAGGACTTCTACTGCTTTCATTAGTAAAATATGGTAGAAATGATGGTATATGAAAGCTACAGTTAGGCTTGAGAGGCCATGTGGCTTCTAGCCACTAGTCTACAACAGTTCACTTAGAGAGATGCCCACTGTACTGTGAGGAGTGTAACTACCCGGCATTGCTATGCCAGGGAGTCTCACACAGATGCTCTAACCGAACTGACCCCAGCTGACTTCCCAGGCGTCGTTAGCTGCTAACTGAATGAGCTGGCTTGGGTGTGTCTCATATCTGGCTACTGCACAAGGCAGCTCCAAGTCAGCACCACATACTCACACCTGCTCAAATTCAAACTGGCAAGGTTAGGAGCTAAATCACTCGGTTGCCCTATTATGACTGTTAAATTTGGGGCTATTTATTGTGCGGCACTAGTAGCCAGTGCACCACTGATACTTTTATTAGAAACCTTTAGTAAAATATGTGTGAAATGCTTAGGGATGTGTTTGCTATGTATTAAATTCAGCAGATATCGGCATTAAACTCACCACAGCGCTCTCACAGCCCTAAAATGCAAGCTTATGTAGCCTTAGAATGCAATGTTGTATGTCTCTTTTCAATGTTTAAGCACTGAGTATCAAGGTAAACAGTTTTAGGTGCTCAACATTTTATCAGATGTTAAATAGTTCCAAAGGATACATGCCTAGCATTGCAGTATTCTTTAAAAAAAAATTCTTACATCATTTTCTTAAATTTATCCAATGGAACTGAAATCCCAAAGTAATTTGATATCATCCTTTTGAAAAATTCGTAAGCAAGCTCTTCCTTGTCGGGTGAAAATTTTACATGCTTCCTGTGACTCTCTGAACTAGCTTCATCAGTCCATCGCTCGCCATTCACATTTGATTGCTTCACACCTAAGATCTTGTGAAACCACTCTACAAGAAAATACAAAAAATATATACAAAATATAAAAATATTTATAAAAATATAAAAAACAAAACAGCACAATTTAAGTCTATTATATTTTATAATATAGAAACTGATTATCATGACTATTAACTATTATACATAATTTATAAAAACTTAATTTGATACATTTTGATTCCTTGGTGCCTTTATTTTACTATAGATACATATATATATATATATATAAAATACTTACATTTATATATATATGTATTTTATTACTCTTTGAGAATTGAATACATACATATAATGTATGATCGTATTGTAATTTTGTATTCTACTAAGCCCTCATTGCTCCTCTTAATGCCTCCCAGATCATCACTGTTCCAACCCCCGTTCCATCTTCACATCTTCTCTTAGTTCTCATAACTCACTGAGTTCAACTTGTACTACCCACAGGCATGGATGTGGGACCATTCACAGAAGCATAGTCAAATTACCAGGAACCACACCCTAAAGAAAACAGATAATCTGTCCCCAAGAAGCCATCAGTTGTCAAAAGCTCCTCAGCCAGGGTAGGGGCTCATGAGCATCACTCCCCTCAACGCTGGAAAGTTGACTGGCTTGATCTCGTACAGGTCCTGTGTAGGCAGCCACAGCTGCTCTGAGTTCATGAGTGCAGCAGGTCTCCAAAAGTTCCTGGCCAAAGACGTGGTTTCCTCCTGGACCTCTGCATGTTATACTCTCCTCAACCCTCAACCTTCATCCCCACCCCTGCTTCCATAATGTTTCCCAAGCCTTGTGAGGAAGGGTTGTGAAACAGATGTCTCATTTATGGCTGAGAATTCTCACTTACTCTTTGTACTTTATACAGGAGGGGGAGGGAGGGGTCTCTACATAATTGTTGTCCAGTACACGAGAAGCTTCTCTCATGAGGTCTGAGTGTTATGCTAAAGAGACACACATTTAGAAGGCAGTTTGACACTATGTCTATTTAACAAAATATAGTAGTAGATTTACCCCTAAGGTTTATGAGTTCTCCAGCCATTGGTTCTTGATCAGATTAAGAGTACCAGACACCTGCTTCCTCTTCTGGAGCAGGCTTTAACTTCATTCATAAAGTGATTGGTGCTACTATTGCACCCATGGACATATCTTGCCAGGCCAGTTATTTGCAGCTACAGGGTCCCAACTAGGTACGACTTTCGTCCCCAGAAGCCTACATTGTAATTTCTGGTACTAGAGAGCTGGCCAACAAGAAGGAAGCTTCCCAGTCAGTAGCAGCCTGTTTTCTCTGTGTCCTGGTGCCATGTGAGGGATGCCCTCCCTCAAGTTGTTTCTCAGAGGTATCCTAGAGACCCTCAAAATAATATAAGCTATTGCTGCTAGTCTTGGTAACTCACCAAAACTTAAAACTCGGTTACTAACTACATTTTTTTAAATACAAACTCAATTTTTCCTTTGGCCTCATAATGAAGAATCAAATGACAACCCATATTTCTAATATATTATTCTCACCCTTCACGTACTGATGGTTCTTGCTATCTGATAAAAAATAATAAAATTTGTTTTCTCACCCATTCTCAAAATAGAAGAATGTCATTTTGTGTAAAATGTAAACTTAACAAGTATTGTGAGGATGCTTTTGATTGATATTTTCTAACAATCACAATAGATCGTAAATCACATTTCCTCAAAGAGAACCTCATTAATAAAATCCACAAATATTATTAATGAGAAAGCAAGTTGTAAAAGTAAATCAATGGTTGTCTACTGGAAATGGAGACTGGGGAATCACTTAATTCTGCAAAAGCAGATAGGAGTCGATGGATTAAATTAGATCTCAGCTCTGTCTTATGTGAACATGTGATCTTGGCAAGTTGTTTATTTTAAGTCCTTGTTTTAGTGAGGCTTACTATTATTGTGATGAAACACCATGAGCAAAAGCATCTTGGGGAGGAAAGCATTTTTAAGTTGGCTCACATATCCTGAGGAACTTAAACCCAGCAGGAACCTGGAGGCAGGAGCTGATACAGAAGCCACAGAGGAGTGCTGCTTACTGGCTTGCTCAGCCTGCTTTCTTATAGCATCCAGGACCACCAGTCCAGGGGTGGGACCACCCACGGTGGGCTGGGCACTCTCACACCAGTCACTCATTTAAAAAATGCTCTAGAAGCTTACCTATAGCCTGATCTTATGGAGACATTTTCTCAACTGAGGTTCCCTCCTCTCAGACGACATTACCTTATGTCAAGTTGATATAAAACTAGCCAGCACAGTCCCCAAGGGCATAAAAGGGAAGCCTGGTTTACATTGTTTCTATGAGAATGGAGGATGCTTCAGAGAAAGCAATTGAGACATACTAAGGCATCAATAAATTATCTTGTCATTTACTATTGTGTTATTTCCATTTTATCACCTAGAGTGATTTTTTAGATGTGTCAAAGCATCCATATATACTTTTTTTTGTAACATTGAAGTATTTGGCCCATATTTTTCATAGTCTGATTAATATAAGCCACTTTGTACTATGGTTGCCAGTTCTTGGACGTTCAGGTCATATCACCAGGGAGCTCCTGACTCTGCAATGTCTGTGACCCATTTTAGGACACAGTCTCTGAGGCCTGGTTAGTAACAGAAGGATTGGAAATCTAGAGGTTCCCTATAAAAATATGAACACCTAAAGTGCTGTGGCTAGTTAGGACACATGTTGGGATACTTCAGGAGATAGGAACTGCACTGTCGATGGCTACAGCACTGCTCCCAGAGCTTCCCTCTTCCCGAAGGCGTTCTCCAAAAGCCAGGCAATGTTCTAGGACTTCCAGTTGCTGTAAGAAACAGGAGCTTATTAGCTTTCTTTTCTCATATTCACATAAACCAAATGTCCTTCATTTAAAATGTTTATGACCAAAGTATTTTTTTAATTTCAGATTTTAAAATATTTGCATACAGATAATGAAATATCTTGGAGATATGACTAAAGTATAAACAAAATTTATCTATGCCTCATACATATTTTGTACACATTGCCTAAAGATAATTTTATATAATATTTTAGTATGCTTGCATTTTGGCCATGTTATGTATGGAATTTTCTAATTCTGGCAATCATTTAACCTTCAAAAAGCTTCATATTTTGGAGCATTTCAGTTTGGGGTTTAGATTTTCAGATTAAGAATTCTCAACCTTCTTTGTAAAATACACAGGGGTTTGGGTTCTCACAATGTGGTCCAAGGACCAGCTAGCAGCCCAGGCAGCACCAGGGAGTTTATTAAAAGCCTGGAGTCCCCAGCCTTACTGAGTCAGGACCTGCATTTTAATAAGACCTTCAGGTATTGCATTTGCACACTGAAGCCTGAGAAGCAGGAGTCTACACACATTGGGAAGCTGGAGAGGATGAAGGGGTTGAACAGGAAGACAAATGCAGAAGTTTTGAATAGTATACAGGAACTGAGATTTCAAGAAGTTTTATAACTTTCCTAGGTCCGTCTCTCCAAAATGGATTCCAAAAATCCGTGCACTGTGATTAATATTCCATAATTTTTGTGTAAATGTATGTACTCTTTGGACATGAATTAAATGGCAGTTGAAGAATAAATATGATTTCTGTATAAGATTTCTCTTCACAAATAGTGGCTATCAGGCTAGTACAAATTTTCCCAGGTGCCTGGAATTAGGGTAAAGAACAGGGTAAAGATAAAACTGAAACCAGAACAAGTAAATTTCCATAATTCAGCAAGGGCTCCCATCCACAGATAAGGATCACGTATGAACTATCTTTGCCTCAAAACCTAAGACCTGCTTCTGGCCGTAAGCCCCTTTCTTGATTCTGATGCTGCTCCCTGTCCCAGTGGAACATGAGACATTTCTTCCCTTGTCTTGCCTAGTACTGACCATAGTATCATTTGTTAAACTCAGATGGCCCAACTTAGCTTTACCATAGGTTTATTTTGCTATAATAGGAAAGTAAGTGTAAGGTATTTGCATTAACAATGTTTGTTAAGTGGCAAAAAATTTGTCACCTATTCTATTTATTAAACATAAATTTCAAAAGCAAGAAGAAATAAATCTTTACTAAAGCTGAAAAGCTTGATTCAGTCTCCAGAAATATGGTACTTTCAGCAGGCATGCAGCCAATTCATAGCAAGAGAGTACATGTTTAATCCTAGGTCAACAGAGGGTAAGACTATAGAGATTCAAACAGCTTTCATGAGCAGATTGGTGATGAGCAGGTGTTGACAATGTGCTCTTAGGATGGGAAAGCCTTGACCAACACTGACTACTGGAAGGGAAGAGCGAATGTGGAACTCAGGTTGAGGATTCCAGAGAGAAAGGGCAGAAGGTTGATCAAGGCCCTTAGGGAAATGAGATCTTAGGATACAGGGACACAGGCTGGAGGACATGGGCTGGTCTACTGGGTGAGGAGACGGATGGTGCAGAAGCAGGGATTAGACTAAACAGCGGCTCTGGAGGCTCCATAACAGTGGCCTCTGTTTTTTCTAAGGAGTAACAGTAACAATTGGAGGTCACTCCAGCACTGAGGCTGAAGAAGTCATTGGAAAGGCTTGTAAAGTGTGGATGTGCTCGGTCAGTTTCTAGCTGGAACCAGATGGCATACCAGAATAATTGAAAGAGAATTAAGGAGTGAGCCAACTGGATGTGCTCTGAGCTAGGGGACCAAACAAGAGAGTGTGAGAAACGTAGGAGCTAGTGATGATGGGAAAGATGAGGGAAGAAAGCCGAGGAGTCATGAAGAAAGACTTGCCTAACCAGGGTGCTAGTCACAGAAACTCAGCCATCACCAGACACCTGGCGAGGCAGGAAAGAATCAAGGAAATAAGAAACCAGCATTTGTCCTCTGATTCTTCTGCCAATGCCCCTCAGCTAAATGTAGTAGAGAAACAGGAATGGGACATGGAGTATATGTCTGAAGAGGCCAGAAAATCAGGGCGCAGAAACACGTGGAGAGTTACAGGAGCAACGGTAGCCAGCAGGTGGAGCATGCTCAACAGCGGCCACTGCCTGGGGGAGGAAGATGGCTCAGTTGGTGAAATGCTTGCTCAGCAAGCATGAGGACCTGAGTTTAGAGCTCCAACATCTAAGTAAAATCTGGGTCTTGTGGTGTGCACCTGTAACCCCAGAAAAAGAGGGAGGACTAGAAGATCCATGGCCTGGCTAGTCAATCAGTGCAGCTCAGCTAGTGAGCTCCACGCTCAATGAGAGAAGATGTATAAAAGAAATAAGGTTCTCTGAAAGGAGAACACCTAAGGTCAGCCTCTGGCTACATTTGTGCATACAACATCACACACACACACACACACACCCCACCACCACCACCACCACCACTGTTTCCATCTGTGATGAAAGAAAGCTGCCTAGGAGAAAGGCCTGCTGATTGGAGGCCATGAGTTAAGAGTCACATTTATGTGAGGATCTGAGCTGATCAAGGATCCTAAGCACGGGTGTAGTGTGGAGAATCAGGAGAGTTTGGTAGACCCAGAGCTGAGGTTTTGCAGATGGAAGCACAGTGAGGCAAACAAGCTGGAACTGGAAAATATCAGCGAGAAGAGCAATGGTAAGCCAGGCCTGCGAATGAGAAATAAAGCAGCTGAAAGAAAAAGGAAGGTCAAATTCCAGGGGACAGGCCAGGGCTTCACTGTGCATTCCACGCGGTCTCCAGATGACATCGCCAGGTTGACAAAAGCCAGAGAATCTACCAATGCTTCCTGGGCATCCACTCCAGTATTCTCAGCTAGTTTCTGTTCAGCAAAGCTTTTGGGGCTTTTTGTTTTGTTTTACCCCTCTTATTAAACACAGATTCTTTTTCTCATACAATATGATCTGAACACAGTTTTCCTCCCAGTACTCCTTCCAATTCCTTCCCACCTCTCCTCCCACCTGGATCCACTCCCTTTCTGTCTCTCATTAGAAAAGAACATGCTTCGAAGAGATAACATCAAAACATAACAAAAATATAATATAATAAAACAAAAACCATCATATTGAGGTTGGACATGGCAAGCCAACAAAAAAATAAAGGAGAACCAAGCAGGCACAAGAATCAGAGACCCACACGTTCACACACTCAGGAGTCCCATAAAAGTACTAAACTGAAAGCTATAGTGTTTTTGCAGGGGACCTGATGCATATATTACCTGTGACTGCTGCTTCAGTCTCTGTGTTCATATGAACTTTGCTTAGTTTTGTTAGAGGGCCTTGTTTTCCTGGTGTCCTTTGACCTCTTTGTCTTCTCAACTCTTTCTGCCTCCTCTTCAGCCAGGCTCCCTGAGATCTGAAGGGAGGGGATTTGATGGAGACGTCCCATTTAGAGCTGTGTGTTCCAAGGTTCCCCCTGCTCTCTTTCTGTGTGTGTGTGTGTGTGTGTTTGTGTGTGCACATGCATTTCTGTGGTGCCTGGCTGTGGGTCTCTGTTCCTATCTGCTGCAGGAGGAAACTTCTATAATGATGGCTAAATAAGACATCGATCTGTTTTTAGACCAATAGTATTTGCTTTTAGCCTAGGTTTCTGGTTCTTGGTCACCCAAGCAGTGCCAGGAATGGGTTCTTCTCTGGAGTGGGCCTTAAGTCAAATCAGACATCAGTTGGTTACTCCCATAAGGCTTGTGCCCCTTGTTGCCCTAGTATATTTTGCAGGCAGGACAGATTGTAGATCCAAGGCTTTGTGCTTGGGTTGGGTGTTTATATTTCTCTTTTGGTAGCCTGAAGAGTATCTTGCTGTGTCAATGACACTAGAACATAGGGGTGAAGGTTCTATGTAGGTACTACTTCAACGTTTCCATATGCAATAAGTTGTGTGGGTGTAGTTAAGCTATGGGGCCTTGCTGTCAGTTTGTGGAGGGCAACTTATTATTGTCTTGGCAACAGCCTGGGTTGTATGGGGATTTCAATGGGATCTTCTCAGCCAGGAATTTAATTAGATGGAAACCAGCCTCAGTACTGGAAGCTTCATTTGGTGACAAGAGACAGCCAGTTAGGGATCTGTCTCCCTCATTGCTTGGACACTTACTTCTCTAGGATCACCTTCATATATTATAGGAAATTTCCCCTGCACTAGGTTTCCATACCACCCCTCAATGACCTTAAACTGTAGCTGTCTCTCCCCTCATTCCCTCCCTGCATTCCATCTCCTGTTCCCCATCCCATTGGATCCTCACATTTTTGCCACCTCACCCCCACCACTCCAGTCCACCCAAAAAATATGTTGTTCTATTTCTCCCTCTCATGGAGATTCATGTGTCCTCCCTTTCCCTTCCTCTATGCCTAACCTCCCTGGCTCTATGGATTGTGGCTCAGTTATCATTTATTTAACAGCTAATAACCAGTTATAGGTGAATATATACCATATTTATCATTCTGGGTCTGGGTTACCTCACTCAGGATGATTTTTCTGTAGTTCTATGCATTTGCATAATAACATTTTTGTGTTGGTGAACAACAATCCTTCCATTCCTCGTAGACATCACTGGACTATAAATTCCATTGCCCCTATGGACCCTAGTCACACTAAGGCCATATTGCCCGGGACTTGTACTATGACCATTTTAAATGTGTCATTTGCATGCTTCCATGTGTTTATCTGAGGAATGAGCACATAAACCTGGCAGAATCCTATCTAAGTCCTTCTACAAGATTACTAGGGAGGCTGGAAGTGTGCAGGGGAAGGCAAGGAAGGGAGAAGGGAAGAGGATGTCCAATCTTACTGCAGTGCAGATCAAAGGCTGTAGGTCTAGGTCTGCCTGGGCCAACATGGCTCTCAGAAAAGTAAGTCAATCATGAATAGTGGGGGGAATTAAAATCCCAGGGTTTCAAAGTCAAACAAGGAGAATGGAAAGCAAAGAAAGGGAGGGGGGCAGTTTCACTTGAGCCTCTCAGTCCAGTCCTTTGGGGTGGGTTTCTGCTTCATGAAATAAAAATTCCCTTTGTGCTTTAGAGGGTTTTATGGGATTTCAGTTGGTTTTTTATTGTATGCCTGTTGCTTCTCACCAAGGACTTTGCAAGTGCCTAGCTTGACTATGGACTTTCCTGACATTCAGTGCTCCATGCTGGGCTTAGACTAAACCTACGTGGGCTATTCCACTCTCAGAAGAGCTCATGATCTTACCCATCCTGAGTCCTTTCTTAACAATGTTCCTCCTGCCTCAAAAGCCATGTAGACCAACCAGTGACCTGTGGTCCTTCCACCTTTCTCCTTGGCCCTAATTGGGGTTGGTATGGTTGGATGACAACAACACAAAGAAACACAGACATTTGAGGTCCTAAGACAACATTAGCATATGTAAGATCTGACCTGTTCCCTTAATTTTACAGAGAAGTAAACAGACCAGGGGGGGCTTCTTTCCTGTGGGCACCCACCACTAAAGTACCGAAGAGCAAAGGACATTGGGAAGTCACAACATGCCTTGCTCTGTAGTTTTACAAGCATGGCTTCATTCTCGAAACCATCTTGCAAAGTGGATCCATTGTTGCTACTTCCAGGTGGGGACTCTGAGGGTTCCAGGTTTTCTATAGCTTGTTGGGAATCGTGTGATAGTTGATCTAGAATCCATGCCTTGTTCCCTTTGCCTCCAAGCTTCCTGCCTTCTGAAAGGTCAGCTGTGCTAAAGCTCTATTGCAAATGCAGAGTGAAAGGCTTAATTTGATATTCCAGGTAGATTCTGCCTGGGGCACCCTGGAAGCTGGCCTTCCTGTGATCTGTCCACTGCAGTTGTGACCTTTGGAGAGAATAGCACACCTGATAAGCAGTGAAGGGTGCTACAATACATGCATGCTTCCAAATGCCTCATTCTGATAACACAGCTGCAATAGGGAGAAAGAGAAAACAAAGGGGAGTCTTTCACGGTAAAAATAAGGGCATCTGACCTCCACAAAGCAGTTCTGATAAGACCAGGCACTGTGGTTGGACAGCCAAGCATTTCACTCTCATCACTCCCTACACAAGCATTTGGGAGGTCAGTTCACAAGCATGAGAAAAAAATCCTTCTGAGGACGGTGCCAACTTTGGGTTAACCTGAAAGAAAATTCTGCTTCTCCTTGTCAAGAGCTGTACAGCATGCACATGACTAAACCCAAATGAGCCATAAGCTTGATGCCATTCTATGGCCTACAGCTCTCCTAGGCCTGGCGGGCTTCCCTGGCTTTGTATAAAAGGGTGCTGTGCACAACTATGGAGTAAGACTGAGGCAGGCAAACATGGGAGTTTACTTGGTTTGGGTTATACACCACTTCCTCTGCTAATAATGCAGTTGGTGATCTGACTCCTTTACCCAGGAGCACTATGCACACAGATCCTGCTTGAACAATGGACCTAGCAACCTCAAACCCCTATTCACATTCGGATATACTCACAATCCTTTCTGGACAATAAGATAAATTTCTCCTTCTCTAACAGTCAAACTCAGATCATTTCTTTTCTCAAATAGATTCCCAATGTATCTAGTATAAAGAATAAAGGGTAAAATGGGTTCTCTAAGTGAACCCTTAGGGAAAATCCCCTATTTACTATATTATTTCTCTCTACAACTGACATGCACATCTCTCTCTCTCCCTCTCTCTCTCCCTCTCTCTCTCTCTCTATAGAGAGAGAGGGAGAGAGAGAGGGAGAGAGAGAGAGAGACATCACACATATGGGAAGGGACACCGTGACAAAAATGATGATAAAAATGATTACATGACCTAATCAAAATAAAGAGCATTTACAAACTCTACCCCCTTAATAAACAGCCTCTCCCTCCTTCAGTGACCACTGCACAATACTTCCGGCAGTAACCAGGGACCCTGAAGTACTGTCACTCCTGCGGCTGGTGCTCTCTTGCAATGCATTCTGATCTTTTCAATTGTTTTGCTTTAAATAAAATCTCCTTGCTATTTTTGCAAGTGTGTGTGAACATTTTATTTCAGCTCTGTTAACAAAGAATGAAGAAACAGCCAATCACCATTAGCAAAGACACAACATATTTTTCCTCTGACTCCAGTAACAGAATAACAGTTTAAAGTATTCCTGTTTCTGTTATTGCTAACAACAGTTATCATTTATTGAGCACTGCTTATGTGATAGCATTTTGGTAAGTATGTATGCCTTTTATTTAAAGACATAACAGCTCTACAAAATAGATAGTTCTATCACCTATATCTTATAAATGGAGAAAGATAACATTGGGAAGCTTGACTAATTTGCTTGAGAGAAAACATCAAATGAATCAGAGTAGAGTCATTTCTTCCTCATTACACTGAGAAGAAAAAGAAAAAAAATTTAAGTGACTACTGTGTGTAATCCTGTGGTCTGGTCTAGTCTATTCCCATGCAGTTCCGTCTCTCTATTCAGCCTCCTGACACTGTTCCAATGTTGTTGGTGGGGTCCCTTCAGTTTACTTAGAAATCATGAATAGACAGGAGTATTTGTTCTTGTGTTAGAAGTTCTGGCCCAGTGAGTACCAGAGCCTCATGGACCATGCTGACAAGCATAGATTTTTAAATCTCCAGGCCTTGTGAAGTAGGAGCTTATGGTTCCATGCTTTAGAACACAGAGACTTACAGGTCTAGTTGCTTGGATAGAGGCTCACAGCTCTGTGATTTGATTGTCAGTGGTCCAGCACTCAGAGCCTAATCAAATTGTAGTCTCTAGCAGCAGCTAGTGGCAGCACCAGTCACCAGCAGCCAATCCTAGCTACTGCTACAGCTCCTAAGCCTTGGGTATCAGGACCACTGATCTTTACACAGGCTCAACCTTCAATCCTTAACGTGACTGGAGATTATAACCTTTCATCTTCAGCTTTCCCATCCTTCTGCCTTTTATGATGATGGCGTTCTTCCACTTCTGTTCCCCACTGTTCACGACCAGGCCACCTCTGAAGATTTTAGCCATTTCACAGCTACTGGTGTCACTATTCGTTTTGTTGCTGACTCAGAGCCACTGCCATTGTCTCTTCTTTGTGTTACTGGCTCAGCATATGATGCTTGCAATAAACGTCTCAAGCAGTCAAGGAAAAGATATTCAAGAAAAGTCTTTTAATGCTGAATATTGCAACATCCAAACAGCAATCGAAGGCATCTCCAAACCAACTTGACAAGTGAATTTAACAGTGTTGTTATATGGCCAGAAGCAGTCATGACATGTAAATGTGGTAATTATATCTATCATCAAATTATAGCACAACTTCCAGTTTTACAAAGACCAGTTACAGCTCAGTATAGGTTCAACATTCTGATCTCTCACCAGAACGCCCCATTAAGTTCTGCTTCTAGTATCTTACCCAAAGTACCAAATAATTCCACATTTCAACCACAAAACACTTCCAAAGGCCTAAGAACCACTTTGTTGGATCAGTACAGCAATGGTTCCACTTTTCAGTACCAATTTCTGTCTTAGTTTCTTTCCCTGTTATTGTGATAAAACAGTCCTTGGGGTATTTTAACTTAAGGGAGAAAGGATTTATTCAGGCTCATAGTTCAAGGATATAGCCCACCATGATGATGCAGTCAAGCAAGGCTCAGGAGCTTAAATCAGCTGGTCATCTCAAATCCACAATAAGGAAAGAGAGTCATGTATGCATACATGCTGCTCAGCTCCCTTTATCCATCCACACAGTTCAGTGTGTCAGACAAACCGGCATCATCCATAGAGGCCAGGTCTTCCCACCTCAATAAATGTACTCAGGATAATCCTTCACAAGTATAGCTAGAGGCTCAATGTTCCAGATAATCCGATTCTAAATTCTGCCAAGTTGAAAAGTAACCATAACCCCACTACATCCCCTCCACCCCCTGTGTGTGTGTGTGTGTGTATGTGTGTGTGTGTGAATCTCAGTGTATAGCCCTGCTGTTCTCAAACTCAGTTCTCCTGCCTTCACCTTCTAAAAATTCTGGGATTATAAGACACTCACCATCATGCATAGGTATAATTTTTTCTCAGTCAAAGTAAAAAAACAGCTAAGATTGGCATGATTTAGACTGGATTTAATCAGAATACCTCTGTAAACTTGGTTTTCTGAGATCATAAAAGAAGTATATGGAAAAATGAAATAAAAGGCTGTCACAGTACACGAGAGTGAAACAGGGAGTTCACTCTGTAAATATCAGGAAATGTAACATTTAATTCACAGAAGGTCAAACACTTTTATTGGTAGTTTGAGAATAGGATTGAACTTGGTAACAAAGTAAGTTGGATTGAAACAGGTGAAAGCAGATCCAGCATTTACAACTGAGATTGGAAGCCTAAGACAAGGAACAGATCATGATGGCTTTGGACAGGCCCAGAGAAGAAGGAAGAATCTGGAAATGCAGAGAGAGAAGATGCTAAACAAGCTGGACTCTATAATGTTGCAGGTTTTCTACCATGCTTGTTTATCTTATGCTCAGAAAAGAAAAAAGAAAGATAGGAAGAAAGAAAGAAATATTTGTTGGGAATCAATCAAGGGCTAATCGTAAGAGGAAGCTTGCCTTGAACCCTGCGTCACCTTCGGATGGGAGAAATTTGGGTGTTCCTCACCTTTTAGCTCTGACCAAAACTCAGCCAAATTTAGATATGAACCTTCACTAAGCAAACATGCTTCTCTTCCCTGCAGGTTGGATTACACAGACTCAAACTCCACACACAGGCAAGGCCATTTCCACATAAGATGTCCTAACCAATGGGCATTCTCAGGGTCACTGGCTCTTCTTCTCCCCCCCCAAACCCCCACCCCCGCTTGTGACCCTTTATATGGATCCTACATCCCATTAAAAGTTGAGAAGCATCCTGAAGTGTGGTCCCGAGTGTCTGTCCACTTGCAACTCACCAGAGGCCCGTCAAAGATGGCCAAGAGGCTGTGATCCCACGACCCTGCCCCACCATGTCATGTGTGTCACCGCCACATCTTTCGACCTGGAGCTGGCCTCCAGGAGGCCACCAACTCTGGGCAGGGTAGTGGAGGCTGAGACACACGTGGCAAGGGATTCCACCCACGGGACTACAAATATTTACTTCCCTTATGGTGGACTGAACCTGGGACAGCAGGAACTGATAGTGAGCTGGACTAACATCTCAATGCATTGTCCCCAAACCTAATTCTCCCCTCTGTTCTCTGGGCCTCAACCAATATATACTTAAAGTTTCCAGAAGTCTAAGCTGCATGCAGTCACAAGGAGAAGCTGCACATGGCAAAGTTATGTTTTTCGTAGCAGCAAGTAAACAAAGCTTAGCCACAGTAATAGATAGTCTAAATGAAACTCACTCTGACCACTACCCCTGGGATGGGCACAAAAACATATTCCAAACACAGCTCTGTGTTTTTAGGGAAACCAAGATCACAAAACGCCTCACTATGCTAGAGTGATGCTCCAAAAGCCAGACAGACAGCTCCTGTCGGCCCCTGGAAACTCGCTGTGGCTCTCTGAAGCTCATGCACCTGAAAAGTTCACACAGCTCTGCAGATGTCATGGCTAACTTTAGATTTCAGAGGTTAAATTTGGAGTTTAGAGATGAAGAAGTAAAATGGTTGTGTATGTTCTGTTTTGATAGTGTAAATTTTTCCTTTTGACTGAAGAGTTCTTAGAGTGAGAACAGAGAAACGCTCACCCAGGAATCAGAAGACATCACAGAGAAAGTCAGAGCTTTAATCCTGAGCATATGAATCTGCAAAGGTATTAAAGGATCACAGATGGTGAAAAAGGCAAAGGGAATGAGAAGCATAATCATTTCTAATCTCTTCATTGACGATTTAGTACGATTCTTTGCTACTTGCTAAAGAATGGCTTGTTGCATTAATGAATTCACAGTCACTCAGGGTTTCCGCTAAGCTCTTTGCACTTGTTCCGAGCAAGATTTTAGTGAGAAAGAAGTGATTGCTAATGAATCTTCTTAGTGACTTCATGGTCACTAAGCTTGAAAATGTGGTGGAATGAAATTTCATTCTGTATAATCACTATCATCTGTTGGCACATTATTGGTACTTAAGACCCACCTGTGTCCTGAGCATTTAAAAGAGGTAGAGGCCTTCGGGTATATGCCAAGGAATGGTATGACTGGGTCATATGGTAGATTTACCTTCTGCTCTTTGAGAATTCCCCATGCTGATTTCCATGGTGACTGCACCAGTCTGCAATTACACCAACAGAGAAGGTCTCCTTTTCAAAAAAAAAAAAAAAGGAAAAGAAAAAACCTTATTTAAAATTAAAAGAGAAACAGATGTTGGAATAGAAGAGCTATTTGTGGGAACAATGTGAAAGCTTTTGCTATAAAGAAATGATCAACTAATGGTCTGTGAAAAGTCATTTTATATTGATAACCTATAAGCAAATGACTCTACCACCATTCACAACTATAACAAAGGCAGGCTTGTTTGTGACCTAACAAAACTCTTAATGCATTTTGATTCTAATATTTCTGGGAAGAGAGAAGCATGAAGACTCACAGAGACTGTCAAATCCTTTTAATACAAGCCAAGCAGATACTCACAGAAAACAGATACAGTGTTGTGGGTTTGAATTAGAAACATTTTCTTAAGCCACAGATGATCCCACTCTATATATGCCTGCACAGTGAGATCTGAGTAGATAAAATAAATGTTTCTTCCAGTGATAGGGAGAAATATTTTCAGAGTCTTTGCCAGGGGAACCAAGTCTCTCATGGATGAGGTGATAAAAGCCATTCCCATAGGTTACATCACTATCACAGGTGGTGGAGACATTGCCACTTGCTGTGCCAAATGGAACACAAGGATAAGGTCAGCCATGTGAACACTGGGGGTGGCGCCAGTCTAGAGCTCCTGAAAGGTAAAGTCCTTCCTGGGGCAGATGTTCTCAGCAATGCACAGTATTTTTTGCCTTTTGATTCCTGTGCACAGCCCCTAAGTCAACTTAGTGTTTTCTACATGTCCGTTTTATGTCAGCACAAGATTCAGCTAGTGACCGAGGTGCCGCAGCAGGACCCTTAAACAGTTGCACAGCATCTCAGCTCATCTTTACCGCATTGAGATTCAGCTATATTCTTCAAGATCCTATTTTAAATCCTTAGTAACTAGAACAATTGTGTGTTCTACAGTGCATCTATTTATATTCTGCCTATAAAAGAAAAAGAGCTGTAAAAGTTTAGTTCTCTTTTTGATGTAGGCTCTGGAAATAAGATGAAATTCCAGATGCAGGTACAGAGAAGTTGGTGATTTATTAAACAATAAAGATGTCCCCCGCAAAAAGACCTTTGAGTCAATGATATAGTTAGGACTATTGTTCTCATGACATTGCTCTATGCTTGGGGATCATGAAGGCTCTTCTACTGATTAGGAGAGTGAACAAATCCTAATGACTGAATAGCAAAAGAAAATGGAATATTATATAAGCTTTTTGAAAGTTTCTCAAAAGAATTGGTTACTTTTAGCTTAAAGATGACTTTTCTAATTATAAAAGCAAATATGTGATCACTTTGAAACCATTATTAAAAAGAAGACAATGACCACTATGTTGTCACCTTCTCAAAGGCTATGGATGTATCTTTGACATTCTTTTTATATTTACATAGCATGTTGTATATTGATGAGACTACATCATACGCTCACCACTATGTTCTTTTGCTCCTAAAAAGCAAAGTCATTTTAAAAACTAGAAATAGAGCCAGGCAGTGATGGTACATGCCTTTAATCCCAGCACTTGGAAGGCAGAGGCAGGTGGATCTCTATGAGTTTGAGACCAGCATGGTCTACAGAGTGATTTCCAGGACAGCCAGAGTTACAATGGGGAAAGCTTGCCTCAAAAAAACAAACAAGAAACAAACAAACAAAAAAGCTAGAAATATTTTAACAGTAATATAATAGTCCTATAAAGGAATATTCTGTAATTCTGTAATGAACTATGTCATTATCTATTTGGATATTTTTGCCTGTCCAATCATTTTTTAAGACATTTAAATTGAAATATAAAATTAAAGAATTTGAATTTTCTCAAAGACCTCACTGCAAATTAAAAACAAATCAGTTAAAAGTGTTGACGTTTGGTAAATAGAGAAGGATAAGACAGAGACTGAATGTTCAATATTCTTCTATGCTAAAAAGAAAAATCATGCTTTCAATTTACTTTCCAGAAAGAATCATATCAATTTATCCACCTCTAGTAACATGAGAATATAGCTATCATTGAAGGCTTTACTTTTAAACATATACTCTTTTAATTTGCATACATAAACCTAAATCATGCATTCACATTACTTGCAGCAAAGAAGGCAGGATGCCAAAACAAACAAAGTAGAATGAATTTGAAGAATTTAATTCTTGACTTTGAGTTTAGAAAAACAAAATGAATAAACTGAAATGCCCCCTAAAGAATATCCAGACCAAGCAAAAGTACAAAAGGACCATGAAGCTAGAAACGGTGCACAGGAGGAAGGAGGAAGGAGCATTCCTTGAGATGGCAGGACCAGTGTGGGATGGAATATGGACATAACCATCATGGCTCAAGTGAGCTCCAATCGCTAGAGTCAAGCTAAGGCCAGATTCTCATGGAAGAGAGCTCAGACCCCTAGGGTCAAGCTAACCAGAACCTATATCCCTCCTTGATTGTGCCTTCCTGATAGAATGGTACACAGGATGTTTTCTGTTAAGTGATAGACTGTGATTGACCTTTAAGTGCCAGGATCAGGATGTTCTTTGTTAATGGTGGACTAAAAATATGACCAGCTTCTGCTTCTGTTGGTACAGGTGGTTGTGAGTTTTAGCTTTAAAACCCCTAAAATTCCTACCCATTGTCACAGTCCTGAACTTAGTTCTGAGAGTGTGTCGTGGCTCTCTCTCTCTAGCCAGCTCTTTCCCTTGCTTTGGCTAGCCAGTTTTTCCCTTTTTCCTCATTTTTAACTCAAGTAAAAATATTCTTTATTATTGAGTTGTGTGTCATGTAGTAGTTGGATCACCAGGAACTTATAACAAAACAACAACAAAGCCAGTGTTATAAAATCAGAAAAGAAACAGCAACCTTGAAGACCAACTCCCAGCCTGTACATTTGGAGAAGTGAAAGATTTGCATGCCAAAGATCAAGACCTGGAAAGTTCTGGAACCCAAATCCAAACCACAGAAACAAATTGTGACCCCCCTGAGGGTGCAAAAAAGTCTTCTTTGTCCTGGGAAAGGCTTGCCACTCACAAAGACACTGGGAAAGAAGCTCACGTACATGTTCAAAGGCAACTTCTATGGATTCAGGCTGGCAAGGCCCAGGACCACCTGGGCAGTTACAGAAGAATACCATGGCAGTATCATCAGCTAAAGAGTACCAGCTTCTACAAATGCTCCTGAGGAGTGAAGAAGAGGTTTGAATGCCTTCCAATGGCTTCTAAGAAATACTTGATGAGAGTTGAGGCTGGCTCCACTGTTGAGTCGAAGGATCTCTGTTGCTAGGAACAAGGGTGGGCTGTACCAATATCCAAATTAAAGTGTAATTTGAATAATTAATGTGTGTGCGTGTGTCCTTAATAGGTAGAATCCTTGAAAATTACTAAAATACATTAAACATCTGCATTAAAATCAGGCTGAAAAGAATGACACGGATTTGATCATAGTGTCATATGACACTATGGGTTGTAAAAGGAGAGTAAACAGCCTCTTCTTATATTAGTCTTTGTCCTGCATTACTAAATCTTATTGCGTGAACAAATGAAGTCACTTCTTCTGAGAGAGCTGACTCTCCTGCTGCTGCTCCTAAAACAAGCTTCCCTAAGCCAGTTAGATAAACACTTAGAGTCTTCTGGAAAAGTCCACTAGTCTCAGAGTCACTCCAGACAAACTCAACAAGAAAACAAAGCCAGCCAAAGGGAACACATAGCTTGGGGCTGGTAGAGGATCCAATTACTGCCAAGAGGAAGGCTTGCTCTTTTCAGTGGCAAGAATTCCTTCCCCATGGCAGCCCCCCAACCCTTTGTCTAATGCCTAGTGTCCTCTGGACCCTGAGTGACAACACAATTCAACTTTAAATCACAGCCTAGTAGATGAAGAGTCTCAGGGACATTTACTTCAATGTCCTTCTTTTAGGGGATTCGGGGACAGATGATCACTTGGTCGAAGCACAGCAAAAGTCCTGGCAAAGGTAGAATTAGAACTCAGGACTGCCAGTCCTAGTCTAAAAGTCTCCACAGAAATTTTGTCCTGCCTCCCTACCCTCTCTTGGAACATCCCTGGCAAGGGGAAACAGCATCTTTACTGCATGTATATGGTAATATCACAGTTATGTGGAATCCTTGAATCTGGGAAAATGTAAAGTGTCCTCCAGATGCTCAACTAATTCACAGAGTGTAATTAGTAATGCAACTATTTTTTTTTCATTAAACAATTGACTCATTTGAAAGAAAATATTTTTGATCCATCTCCAAAATAGTAGCTGAATTACAAAGCAACAAAACTAGTTCATTTAAGCAAGATATTCTAATGCATGCTTTTGAAGCAATCCAAGAACAAACAAATAGGAAGGCTTATCTACTTATCCTAATAGGATAAAGCTCTCAGTAGACACATCCATGATGTCTGTAATGGGAAAAACAATTTAGTTCTGTATTTGATTTTTCAGTGTGAAGAAGAGATATTTTCCAAATAGCACAAATCTTAAGAAATTATTGCTCCTCATGCTACTAAATCAACCCTTAAAAGGGATGAGGAACCCTATTTCTAAACATTTTTTACAAACTCTTTATAAAGTACCAATGAATTATCAGAATAGATTTTCACATGTGAAGCAAACATTTTTAAATGAAAATCTAGATTTGCATTCACTAACTGCTATACAATTTGATGGTTCTGATTGTCTGGAAGACGAGCTAGCTCATTTTTAAGTTATTTATAGAATCTTCCAAATTATCAGGCTATACTGTGCTTTGATCTGAAATCCTAGAAACTGCCTCCTTCCCTCATGTAAAGCACAGCAAGGTCCTGGGGCATGCCCAAGGTCATGGAGCTAATTATCCTTAGAGCCAGAAATAGAGCTTATTACTCCTGACTCTCCAGAATGTATGGGACTAATCACTCAGTACCGTTTAGTATTTTTAACACCAATGCCTAAGAGTTTTCACGATATGAAGATTTAAGTAAAACTATTTCTAATAAGTGATCATACCTTCTGATTACACACTTTTAATTTATTCATTATGTAATATCAGAATATATAGACTTTGTCAATAACTTTCTTCCTGGTCCTTAAGATGCCACAGTCATAGTGTAGAGAGTAGAGATCTTAGGCTATGGCATTAGAAAGAACAGGATCTGAATCTTAATTCTGCAATACTAGTAAACTTAAGTAAATTATTTGAGTTATTTAAGTCTTTAGAGCCGTCATTTTCTTATCCAGAATTATAATATCAATGCCAACTTTAGTAAGACTAATCTAAGCTCCAAAGACAGTGTCTGGATTTGGAGGCATTTCTTTATATATTTGAAAACTATCCATTTTCTGGCCTATCTAAATCAACTATTGTGTCTATTCATCAAATATTTATTAAGTATCATCTCTATGCAGACACTGTTTAGATGCTGGGGATGCGACAGTGAGCCTGATCGATAAGACCCTGCCACTCTATGGCTCACTCTCTTGTAGGGGGATACAAGCAATAGATAAATAAGAACACACATAAATTAACAGGATTTCCAATGCTGTGGGTGCTGTGACAGAAATCACAAGCTGGTGTGTTAAATACTTGGAGTAGAGAAGTTTGTGACTTGTCATAAAATCTGACACGAGGCCCCTAAGTGTTTGGAGCTGGTGAGTATAAACACTAGCACTATCCCTTCATCGATTTCCTCTGCATTGCTTCATAACTAAGTGGCACATGACACTTAGTACTCTTAAGTCAATATTTACCATCAGCCCAACACTGTGCCATTATGTGAGCATTATCTCACTGTAACCTTCTCTTAACTATGTAAATTATATATATATGTAATAAACCATATATGTATGTGTATGTATATAAATAAATATGTACATAAATGTAAATAAACCGAAGTACAGAAGGAACTGGTAATACAAGTGACTTTTGTGAAAGTCTTAGGGATGGTGACGGCTCAGCAAGTCAAGTCACCTGCCACCAAGCCTGAAAATCTGTGTTCAATCTCTTGGACCCATGTGGTCAATGAAAGAGCCAACTCCCACAAATTGCCCTGACTTCCACATGCTTGGCATGACATCCGTGTGGGCTTATATATATATATATGCACAGATAAAATAAATAAAATGTAAAGAAAAAAAACAATCTTTGGATCTATGATGTAAAAACGTACCAGCTGCCAGTGTTATCTATTCAGCGTTCCCAAAAAGAGTAGTAGATGAGTAGTGACCCAAATGTGTGTGTGTGTGTGTGTGTGTGTGTGTGTGTGTGTGTGTGTGTGCACGTGCGTGTGCATATGAAAAGACAAGGCTGGCTCCATTTTGGGCCTCCTAGAGCCTCCTAGGCCTGACCTGGGACCAACTCTTAAGAGGTCATCAGTTCCAGAAACAGGCCATAAAAATTCCCTCACCTGAAGGGCAACTACAGGGCAGTCACAGGAATGCAGGAAGGACGTACCTCCAGGCTGGACATCCACACCTTGCAGGAGGTACATGAGTGCCTTATCTGAAGATTAAGCAATTGGTGACCCCACATGTCAGAAGGTACTTGAGTGTCTTGCCCTGAGGTTAAACATTTGTGTCATAAGAATGTGAACTGTTGGCCATCCATCCCAAAAACCAACCCATGTAACGGTCTCTCTATCTTCCAATGATGTTCCCAATTACCTCACCCTCACTGAAATCTCCTTTTCAACCTATAAAAAGGCCTGTGTGCCTTTACCCTGGGTCGCCATTTTGACAAATGACTGACCCCTATGTGCTACACGTAGGTTTTTTTCTTTCTTGAAATAAATGCACCCTTGCTGGTTACATACGTGACTGGTGGTCTCTTGAGCAGCGATTTCGGACTTACACACACACACACACACACACACATATGTGTATATGTATGTACACATGTACGTGTGTGTGTGTATGTATAAACAATGGCAAAATGAGACTCAAGAAGTCTCAGAGACAGTAATTGACCAGACCAAAGTATCTTGTCACTGTCTCTTTCATTGGCCAACTGTTTGGCATGCTCCTACTGACTGTGTGCAGTTTGGCCCCCTGGATAGAATGTCAATGCTCAGGATGAGCTCCCATCTTCATTATTCCACAACCTTTCTTCACAGTTATCTTCTTAGGCACAGCAAAAGCTTAGTAATTCTAATTCTTGTCATTCAGAGTTTATAAGTGACCACTTGAGTGACCTGGTCCAACAAGGTTCTATCCCCCACTCTGCCAGAGAAATTCCAGCTCACAACAAGCAGGGAAGTAGACAATATCATATTCCCCTTTTTGTGACTACTCTGTCAACCTGGATCAGACTTCAGGAAATCTAATTCCAAGAGATTCATTGTCAGCATATTTAAAACATAGTACAATTTGGGAAAGGTCTCCAGGCAACAATCATTCTCATTCTAGGTTCCCAGGCAACAATCATCCCAACTCCAGGGGCACAATAAAGTTTAGGGTGTGACAACACAGAAACTCCTTTATGAAGTACATGTGACCATGAGGGTGGGTTCTATAGCTAAAAGGCCAAGAATCTAAGTGGTCTCTGATTGATATCGATCTCTGATCAATAGCATAGAGATCAGCAGGCCATAAAATACATATAACATCTCCCATAGGGGTGGGTTCTATTAACTGGGAGCTAGGGAGGAGAAGAGTCGGGGTAAAGCATTCTGGGAAATTAGGGTAAGGTCTGCTGAGGACTGCTGCCACAGATAGCAAAAAGATCACCAGGTCATTAATAAAATCCACTCCCAGCCTTATGGGTGGGAAAACAGGTATTTTATCTCCTCCATTGAGGAAAGCCCCCTGTGTGTTTAAAATTCCTTTACTGGTAAACCAATTCATGCAGGATGACCCTAGAAAAAGAGACACTCTGGATGCAATGAAGTTTAGAAAGAGCAGGAGGAACAGCATCAAAGGGCTAGACCTCAAGCAGCCTTTCAGAAGTATATCTATTGATTGTCACACAAAAGCTGTACCAGAACCCCTGGTCTGAACTATGTGCTGCCTGAAGGAACACCCTACCCACCCACTCTTTACCCATTATTATGAACCATTTGCAGTGCATAATAATGCAAGACTTCCTGGTTTGCCAGGCACATCTTATGACTGATATCATACAGAGGCTATAGAGTTTCTTCAGGAGAACAACTCAATAAATCTCAGAAAACACTTACTAAAACAATCACTGATTTTTCACAAGATTTCCTCAGGGCCTAGGTGTACCTAGAAAACAATCCCATCACTCCAGTGTTTATGCCAGGTGCAATGGCTCTACTAAATTTCGCACTATATTCCCTACTACTCTGTGGGTGCAAGGACCTTTGTGCCCCAAATAAGGAAGAGAAGTAACTTTCTCAGAGGTAATGAATTCAGGGAAACATAATTATCTGGCTGGAGGGATGGAAGATCACAAAGGGTCAGAGAGGAGTCTGCAAGAAAGATAAATGGGCTACAAGAACAGGATGAGGAGAAGCCTTACAGGGAATTTTGATCCAGGAAGTAGCAAAGTCAGATATGCACCCAAGATGACTCTTACTACAGTACAGTGTAGACAGCAAGGCAGAGACAAATAGACCATTCAAAGATGGCTTCTGAGCCATCTAAGCAAGTATGCTGGTCTGAGGGAGGAGCCACAGAATTTGCTCACTTTACAGGAATTCATTCAACAGATAGCATCAGAGAGCATATACCACTCACCAGGCACTGTTCTGCTTATTGAAGATGCAACAGGAAGCAGCAGAGGGAGAAGAAAATTGTAAGATACTGAGTAGAGACTGGTATTAAGGAGGAAACTGGGGTAAGTGACAAGGTCTGTGTTTGAAAGCTGCTGGTGGACTGACTTGTGAATAATGAGGAAAGGACTGGTCTAAGAGCCATACTGAAGTGATTAACTGTCTGGCTCCTGTGTGGGGGTGTAGGAAAGGGAAATGGTGGTTCCTATAGTTTTTATTTCAGTAACTATGTGGACCAGAAGCACAGCTAACCATCAGGAAACAGGTGAGCTTACTACCATTGCTGGGGTTTCAAATACCTGAAACTCATGGGCCGATGATGGACAAGAGGCAACTAGCTTCTAATGATAGGAATAGCTGTTATATTTCTTCTATTGTAAAAACTACTATAATTAACTAGCAGTTAATTATTAAATGTTGGGTATTCACCAGATTCATGTTCAAAAAGCTTAAGCAACTTATGTAGCATTTTACAGGAAAGAAAGAAATTACTGATGAAAGCCCAGCACCCCTAGTGGTAAAGGCACTAACCTCTCTTCAGTTTAATGTCAAGTACTCACTTTTCCATAAATCTCTCTGTTTAATGGTGAGTACTCACTTTCCCAGAAATCCTTGTTGCCACATAACATTTAACAAGCCAATCCAGTGCTTGGGTTCTGACCAATCAGAGAGACCCCCTGCTCCCTTTAAAAACCCTTGCCGGAAGCTTCTCAGGATAGGCCATCTTGTGTGGTGGTGCCAGACTCCAGTGCACTGGTTTGCTCTACAGAATAAGGGCTCCTTGCTTTTGCGTCAGAACTGGTGGTCTCCTAGTGGTACTTGGGGAGGAGAAGGATTTCAAAAACTGGGCACAACAACTAATCCCACACAATATTTTTTAAATTTCATTTAGCCAGCTTGCTAAACACTATGGAATGATTTAAAGAGACTGATAAAGAAGACAGGCACTGGTGGCATGGGCCTTTAATCCCAGCACTCCAGAAGCAGAGGCAGGTGGATCTCTGTGAGTTCAAGTCCAGACTGGTCTACAGAGTGAGTTCCAGGACAGCCAGAGTTACAACAGAGAAACCCTGTCTCAAAAAAGAGAAAGGGGGGTAGACGTAGGTAAAGAAGTGATGTTTGCCCTTAAGGGAGTCTTGTGCTTGATCTGTAAGGCAGTAGGCACAAATATGGGTCCCACAGAGGAAAGTTACAAAGGGAAAAGTAGAAATTAACTTTGTCATCTTTGGGAGGTCCTAGGTAGTTTTCTGTCAATTTGAGAAACAACTCCATCAGATTGGTCTGTAAGCAAGTCTGTGGGGCATTTTCTTGATTAATGATTGCTGGGGGAGGTGCCCAACCCACTATGGGTAATGCTTTCCCTGGGCAGGTGGATCTGGTTTGTATAAAAAGAAGATGAGCAAGTGATGAGGAGCAAGCCAGTAAGTAGCACTCCTCCATGGTGTCTGCTACAGTTCCTGCTTCAAGGTTCCTGCCTTGAAGTTCTGCCCTGACTTCCCTTCATGATGGACTGTAAAGAATGAGCTAAAATATACCCTTTCCTCCCCAACTTTCTTTTGGTCATGGCGTTTATCACAGCAATGAAAGGAAACTGAGACAGGAGGCATAAGAAGGGCATGCTCTGCTTTAAGTGTTTTTGCATATCAGATCTTTAAGTGACTCTGAAATAACATCATGCCAAGTACATGCTTGGTACTGAGCAGTGTTGTCTAGAATAGCTGCACTCATTAAGAAACAGGAACAGAAGCTGTAGTTTAAACCTATCCTTTCCCTCAAGACCCCTTGTAGCAAACAGCTCCTTCCAAAGCAGCATTTGAAAAAGAATTATGACGTAAGCAGACAGAAAATCGGTCTGTGTTTACTTACAAATGTCTAAATTTTCAAGTGGAAAAATCAAAAAGTGTGTGTGTGCTCACGTGTGCGTGTGTTCTAGATGAGATAGGTCTTGCTATGTGGTTCAGAATAACTTGGAATTCACCCTCTTCCTCCCTCAGCTTCAAGAAAGCTAATATTATAAGTCACTGTCACAATATCCAACTTAAAGACATGAATTTTCTTTTCATTTGTTTTTTGACTATTAGTGAGCCCCAGACTCCACTTTGAGATTTATTTTCCATTCATGTAGTATTATCAGTATAAATCATGTCCATAGGAGAGAAAATTTCCAAAAGCAATAAAAGATAGTGTAACATGGGATCAATTTTAGAAGTGATGTTATATGATTAAACATCAGATGTTTTAGGTGTTCCCTCTTCCTTCAAACACGTGCTTCAAATGTGCAACTGTCTGCTGTCAAAGGAATATCAGACTTTCTGATGTGGTCATGTTCAACCAGCCCATGCTGTTGAAAGCCCTGCGCCTGGACAAGCCATTTCTCTCTCCAGCCTACATGATTAACCTTCTCAATTTCAAATCACTTCCACTTTTTAAGTCTCTGCACCCTCAAAGCAGCCCTGTCCTAAGGACTACTCTACAACATTTCATTGAGTGAGTATATCTCTGTTTCTTTACCTATTCTGCCATCAGGGGATTTGGGGCTAGTTTTAGGTTGGGCTTTAAATAATGTTACTGCAAACTTCTTTGGTACTTATACAGACAGTGTAGTTAGATGAGTTTCTGGGAGTGAATTTTCCAAGTGATAGGGCATAAACATGTTCAGCTTTAGGAGAAACTGAAAATAATTTCCTCAAGTGCTAATGTATCTATTGCCACATTTTTTATTGATTTCCATGTCTTTTTTTTTACTTACATTACTATTCCAACATTTAACAATAAATTAAAATATAAAAAGGAATGCACTCATTCATAAAAGGTAAATGTTTTTAGTAAATGAAGATATATCAGAATTTAAAGCACTTCCTGAAGATACTGAAAATGCTCTGCCTGGTAGCACACGGATAAAAGAAGTCAGACAGCTTGTACCACACGATGGCACCACAAATATGATTAATGGCCTTGAAATGGTTATTGATAAAAATCATTGTATGAACCTAATATCTTATAAGTATTCTAGGATTTGATGTTGTGTCATTCCATTATAACAAATGTAAATGACTAATGACTATAGTCATGATAATTAGTATGTTATTGTCCTAAAGCATGTAAAACTTCTCATCCATGTCCTGTGTTGTTACATGTTTTAAATGGCACTCTTTTAAATTAGGAAAGTACCCTTTGATCTGCTCAACCTGAATATTTTTTCATCATATTGTGGACCTGTCTCCTATGGGGATAACATGGGTGTTGCCAACTTGAAATCAGAACAGCTGTCATTACCTGCATACAGCTCTCATAAAATTGGACCTGGTAACATACCAGTGTTTGGTACCCACAAAGCTCAAGAAACTCATGAGTATCACAAGGGGAGTCATATGAGGGCCTTCTTCTACAGAAAATGCATAAACAGTTAACAATTGCTGGGAGGGAGGAACGAGACTTTCCTTTGGTAGTGTAGATGCCCACACTTTTGTAAATAACATGTTACCTATGTCTCTGTAATTGAAACTCATTGATTCACCAAACTAAAGCTAAATAGAATTGTTTCTTCTACCTATCATTGTCCTGTCTATCTGACCAGAAATAGAATCTCCATGAAAAGTCATGCAACATCCCTGCATTATCCTGGTTCTGCCCAGCTCAGGTCTTATTCTCAACCTTGTCTTCTGAGTGAAGGTTTGATAATTTAGTAACACCATTGCTCAATGGTCTGAAAAGTTCCTAAGGTCCAGATCCCAGGCAAGCCACCACCAGACTTTCCCATATCTCCTTTGGTGCATTGATAAACAGCAGCCTGCCGCTGTGCTCAGAATAGCCTGATCAGCTTACGGCGACCACCTAATGTCAGCTCTTTCCTGCCCTATTACCCTTTCCTTCCCCATATTCCCATATCATTGCCAACACCATATGAATCTTACAACTGTTGATATAGGGCTTTTGTGACATAAGGATACCAGATTGCCTAATTTGGTTGTGGTTCTTTTCATAATGGTTTTGAAAAATCTTTTTTTTTTAATTATGAAAAATAGATTTTTGTCACATACAACATATCCTGACCACAGTTTCCCCTTCCCTACTTCTCCCAATTCCACTCCCACCTCTCCTCTTCCCCAGATCTACTCCTCTTCCATGTCTGGCATGATGTCAAGTCCCATGTTGCAGGCACCATTTGCAGTAGTTCACCTGCTTTGATGGCTCAGCAAGGATAACACAGAGGTGTATGAATTGGTGCAAACCCTGCCATACTCAGCAGAGGGAACTACCATCATGGCAAGCACCATACTGGACAGTGAGCATCTGAACTCAAGTGTTTTTATTGATTCAGAACTCTTCAGGTGTTCTGCTGATAGCAAATGCAGATCCTGTTCAATCAAACACCCTCCACGTAAATCCAACACCTACAGATAATACAAAACACCAAGACCTAGGTAGCCAGCAGTGCACCCAACAGTGCACAAAACAATTATTTTATACATAACTAAAAATAAAAATCCGCAACAATTACATACCATGTTTGCCTTTCTGGGTCTGGGTCATCTTATTTAGGGTGGTATTTTCTAGTTGCATTCATTTGCCTGCAAATTTAATGATGCCATTTTTTTTAATTAACACCTGAGTAATACTTCATTATGTAAATATACCTCATTTTCTTTATTCATTCTTTGGTTAAGGAACAGCTAGTTTGTTTCCAGTTTCTGGCTAGTATGAATAAAGCCACTATGAACATAGGCAAGTGTCTTTGTGATCAGAGCATCTTTGGGGTATACATCCAAGTGTAGTATATCTGAGACTTGAGCTAGGTCAATTTTCATCTTTCTAAGGAACTGCCACACTGATTTCCATAGTGGCTGTACAAGTTTGCACTCCCACTTGGAATGGAGGAGTATTCTCCTTGCTCCACATCCTGGTCAGCATGAGCTGCCACTTGTGTTACTGATCTTAGCCATTCTGACAGGTGTAAGATGAAATCTCAAGTCAGTTTTGATTTGCATTTTCCTAATGGCTAAGGATGTTTATAGTGGTTTATTTGAACTTATTCTCAGATATTGTAAAGCTACCCACACCATCTGTGCACTGAAGTAAACTTTAAAACATTTGCTATGCCTGGCAGCATAAGCTTCTAGAAGAAAGGTCACCTTATGTAGCCTGTGATCTGGGTATGGGTGGGCTGTGGCTTTCTGGAATGCAGAAAGAATGCTAATTTGAGGATAAGGCAATTGATGTTTGGATTATCTTGTCCTCTGTGACTTTCATGTTAAAGGCATCTGATTGTTTTATCACTAATAAGAGGGATTTCTGAAGCATCCAACAAAGAGATGGGAACACCCACGTCTCTTGGCCTTGACCTTTGCCTAGTGGCATCAAGGTTGGCCAGCCAGACACTGGGGGATCTGGACTACAGGATTCTGCTCATTAATGCAAATAAGACCTTTGTATCTGTGGGGTGTGCCTTTCCTCAATAAATTACCTGAAGACATGTGGGTTCATTCCATCTCAGAGGCTGTTCCCTTTGACTAAATTATTCAGTCTTATATCTTGGAGATTGTCTTTTTGTTCTTTACTGGACCCACTTGAGAATAATTCCATCAATATCTGGGCTCAACTCACAGCTTGAGAACAAGAAGACTGTTCAGACCTCCAAGACTGAAGTATCAAGCACGAGGTAAGCAGGCCCTAGAAGGCAGAGCATGAGAAGATATTAATAGATATTAATTCTTCTCACCTCAGGAGACAAATGAAAAACTCCTGAGCAGGCATAAATTGTAAAAAAAAGAAAATGTGCATATGCAAGAATCACAGATATCCATAAAAGAATATCCTTAAAGAGCGTTATAACAAGAAAAGATGTTTTTCCCACATTAAAAAATGGAAATTCTTAATCTTATGAACAACAGTTTATAGAGTTGTTAAAAGGCTTGTTGAAAGGAAATGGAGTAAAGGTAAAAGGAAAAGCACCTTACAGGACTTTTTTAACTAATTAGGTGATAGTGTTGCTGGTTCCAGTTAAACCCTCAAGTACAATTAAAACTAAAAGTATGGAAGCAAGTAATAAGAGCTCTAAGAAAGGAGACACCATACCACCAAGGATTCGGACTTTATGTAACCTCATTTCAAGTGCCTTGGAACCCTTACACAGTGAGGAGTCAGAGTCAGCGGCAAAAACAGAAAGTTAAGGAACAGATATTTCAGCTGGGAGCCATATATGTGAAGAGGAAAATGTCTCCTCAGAGGAGTGTAAAGACAGAGAGGATGGGAGAGATCTCCTTGCTCTTCTCTCTCCTCCTCACTGGAGTCATACTTAGGCAAAGGGAAGTGGAGGAATTGACTGCACAACTGTGTGTGTTACAGCTACAAGCAAAAGGTCTTTTGAGACAAAATATGAAAGAATCAAAAGGGTTTTCTCAGACAGACAAAAGAAAAAATTCCAAACCTCTCATTCCTCTGCCTGAGGGAAAAGAGTTCAGTTAAGGGTCTATGGCGCCACCTTATGAACGAGTTGAGGAATGGCAGCCTAAGATTGTAAGAACACCACAACAGGCTTTTCCAATTACCACACAATAAATGCCTGCAAATAATGAGCATCTGCAGGGTTATACTGAGATGGGTTGGCATCCTACAGAAATGATCAATCTAAGGTGATCTAAAGAGGCATATATGGAATGTACGCACCATGTGTGAGACAGATTTTAAATAATTGGGCTACTCAAAATAGAATTATTCCTCAAGACTGGACGGATTTGGTAACAGCTGTACTAGAAGCTGGTCCTCAATTGCAATGGCTTACATTGTAGAGAGAGGAAGGAACAGCAATGGAATAGCATAATTGGGTTAGGGGAGGAGATACAGGTGAAGGTCAATATGTTTAATTACAAGCACAGGTTCAATTTGATTATGCTACTATACTACAATTGTGTTTAGTGGCTTTAAGCACCTGGGATAAGGTTGAGGAGCCAGGAAAGACATCCACATCGTTTATAAAAGTTATACAAGGTTCAAGAGAACACTTCACTAATTTTTTACAAAGATTAACTTGAGCTGTAAATAGAGCAATAGATCCAAATGTAAGACAGGTGTTAATTGAGTCTTTGGCTTTTGAAAATGCAAATGCAGAGAGGCAAAGGACTATTTAGCCTTTAAAAACAGAAACAGTGCCTATGGATAAATGGGTTGGAACTACTGCTGACATTGGTTCTAATGCTTCTAATGCCACTGTAATAGGAGAAGCCTTAGCTAAAGGTCTTAGATCTCAAAATGTCTGATGCTTTAACTGCAGGATGAGGTCATTTGCAAAAGGATTGTAGACAGGTTGTTCCTAAAGACAGTGTTTTTTCCTAAAAATAATCTAGAAAGAAGGCCCCAGCCTCCTGGGGTATGTAGGAGGTGTAGAAAGGTCAACAATGGACTAATGAATGTAAACCAACAAGAGATGTGAGGTTATCCCTTGACACTGGGAAATGCCATGGGGAGCTAGCTTGGGAAAACTGAAGAATAATTCCAACAGTAGATGTTGAAGATTTCTTTAAGTTTTTCTCAGCCATTTGAAATTCCTCTATCAGGAGTTCTTTGTTTAGATCTATACTTCATTTTTAGTTGGATTATTTGATTTGTTGATATATAAGTTCTTGAGTTCTTTATATATTTTGGATATTACCTCTCTATCAGATGTGGAGTTGGTGAAACCTTTTCCCATTCTGTAAGCTGCCACTTTGTCCTAGTGACGATGTTCTTTACCTCACAGGAGATTTTAAGTTTCATGAGGTTCTGTGAAATTCATTCAAGGCTTTTTTCCACTTTCTCTTCTATCAGGTTCAGTGTGTCTGATTTTATGTTGATGTCTTTGACCCACTTGAACTCCAGTTTTGTGTAGGATGTTAAACGTGGATCTATTTGCATTCTTCTACTAGCAGACCTCCAGTTCAATCAGCACCATTTTTTGAAGATGTGTTCTTTTTTCCCAATCTGTATTTCTGACTTCCTTATCAAGCATCAGGTGTCCATAGGTGTGTGGATTTATGTCAGGGTCTTCAATTCAGTTCCACTGATCAATATGTTTGTTTGTTTGCCAATACCACGTGGCTTTTATCACTATATCTCTGTAGTGCAACTTGAAATCTGGGATGGTGATACCTCCAGAAGTTCTTTTATCTTTCAGGATTGTTTTAGTTATCCTGTGTTTTGTTGTTTTTCCATATTAGATTAAGAATTGTTCTTTTAAGGTCTGTAAAGAATTGTGTTGGAATTTTGGTAGGGATTTTGCTGAATCTGTAGATTCCTTTTGGTAGAATGGCCATTTGTACTGTCTTAATCCCACTGATCCATGAGTATAGAACTTTCCATCTTCTGATACATTCTTCAATTTCTTTCTTCAAAGTATTGAAATTCTTATCATACAATTTTTTCATTTGTTTGATTAGCGTTACGCTAAGCTATTTTATATTATTTCATGCTATCACGAAGAGTGTTAGTTCCCTGATTTCTCTGTCAGTCTGTTTTTCCTTTGTATATAAGAGAGCTACTGATGTTTTTGAGTTAATCTTGTATTTATCCATTTCACTGAAGATGTTTATCAGATGTAGAAGTTCCCTGGTGGAATTTTTGGGATCACTTATGTATACTATCATATCATTTCCAAATAATGATACTTTGACTTCTTTTCCAATTCATGTCCCCTTGATCTCCTTCTGTTGTCCTACTGCTATAGCTAAAACATCAAGTACTGTATTGAATAGATATGGAGAGAGGGGACAGTTTTGTCTCTGATTTTAGTGGTATTGCTTTGAGTTTGTCTCCATTTAATTTGATCTTGGTTATAGGCTTAGTTAAATTGTCTTGATTATTTTTAGGTATGCCTCTTGTATCCCCAAGACTTTTATCATGAAGGGATGTTGGATTTTGTCAAAGGCCTTTTCTACATCTAATCAGATGCTCATGTATTTTTTGTCTTTCAGTTTGCTTATATCTTGGATTACATTTATCAATTCATGTATGTGGAATCATTCCACTATTTCTGGGATGACGTCTACTTGATCATGGTGTGATATGTTCTTGGATTCCATTTGCAAGTATTTTATTGAATATTTTTACATCAATGTTCATAAAGGAAATTGGTTTGTAATTCTTTTTTTGTTAGTCTTTGTGCTGTTTGGGTGTAGGGGTAACTGTGGCCTCATAAAATGAATTAGACAATGTTCCTTCTGTTTCTAATTTTGTGGAATAGTTTGAAGAGTGTTATTGTTAACTCTTCTTTGAATGTCTGGTAGAATTCTGTATTAAAACCATATGTCCTTCAGCTTCCCCCCTCCCATTGGGAGACTTTTAGTGACTGCTTATATTTCATTGGTGGTTAAATGTTTTATTTAAGTTGTTTATCTGATCTTGATTTAACTCTGGTAAGTGGTACTAATCAAGAAAATTATCCATTTCTCTTAGATTTTTCCACTTTGGTGGAGTACAGATTTATTTTGTTTTGTTCTGTTTTTTTCAAGACAGGGTTTCTCTGTTACAACCCTGGCTGTCCTGGAACTCACTCTGTAGACTAGGCTGGTCTCTGCTTCCCAAGTACTGGGATTAAAGGCATGAACTGTTACCACTGCACTGCTGGAGTACAGATTTTTAAAGTATGACCTAATAATTGTTTGAATTTCCTTGATGTCTGCTGTTATGTCTCCCTTTTTGTTTATAATTTTGTTAATTTGGATTTTCTCTCCATATTTTATTGAGTTTAGATAGAGGTTTGTCTATCTTGATTTTATCAAAGAACCAATTCTTTGTTTCACTGATTCTTTGCATTCTCTTTATTTCTATTTTATTAACTGCAGCCTTCAGTTTGATTATTTCATGCAGTCTATTCCTAATGGGAGTGCTTACTTCTTTTTGTTCTAGATTTTTCAAGTGTTCTATTAAGTTGCGAGTATGAGATTTCTCTACTTTTTTTAATGTAGGCACTTAGTGCTATGAACTTTCCTTTTAGCTCTGCTTTTATTGTGTCCCACAACTTTGGGTACGTTGTGTATTCATTTTCATTTAACTCTAGAAAGTCTTTTTTCTTTACTTCCTTCCCAACCTATTTTTCATTCAGGAGAGAGTTGTTCAGTTTTCATGAGTTTGTAAGCTTTCTGTTGTTTTTATTGTTAATATCCAGCTCTAATCCTTGGTGGTCTGATAGGATTCAGGGAGTTATTTCAATTTTCTTGTATCTATTGAGACTTTGCTTTGTGAACAAGTATATGGTCAATTTTGGGAGAAAGTTCCATGAGGTGCTGAGAAGAAGATATATTCTTTTGTTTTGGGTGAAATGTTCTATAGATATCTGCTAAGTCCATTTGAATTATAACTTCTGTTAATTTCAATATTTCTGTTTAGTATTTGTCTGGATGACCTGTCCATTGGTGAGAATAGGATATTGAAGTCTTCCACTATCAATGTGTAAGGGTTGATAATGTGATTTAAGCTTTAGTAGTGTTTCTTTTACAAAGGTGGGTGCCCATGTGTTTGAGACATAGATGTTAAGCATTGTAATGTCATCTTGGTGGATTTTTGCATTGATGAATATAAAGTGTTCTTCTCCATCTCTCTTGATTAATTTTAGTTTGAAGCTTTTTGTGCTAATTAGTAGAATGGCTACATCAGCTTGTTTCTTAGGTCCATTTGCTTGGAATATCTTTTTCTGACCCCTTACCCTGAATTAATCTCTATTTTTGATGTTGAGGTGTGCTGTTTGTATGCAACAGAAGGATGGATCCTGCTTTTCCATCCATTCTCTTAATCTGTGTCTTTTCCTTGAGAAGTTGAGACCATTGGTATTGAAAGATATCAATGACCAATGATTGTTAATGCTTGTTATTTTGTTTTTATGTTGTTGCTGCTGGTGGTGGTGGTGGGGTGATGTGATGATGGTGGTGGTGGTGGTGGTGGTGGTGGTGTGTGTGTGTGTGTGTTTGTTTCCCTTCTTTTGGTTTTGCTGGTGTAAGATTACTTATTTCCTGTGTTTTCATGGATGTAGTTCACCTCCTTGGGTTGGAACTTTCTTTCTAGTGCTGTCTAAAGAGGTCAATTTGTAGATTAATTTTATTCAAACTTAATTTTATCATGGAATATCTTATTTTCTTCATCTATGGTGATTGAAATTTTTGCTGGATATAGTAATCTGAGTTGGTATCTGTGGTGTCCCAGAGTCTGCAGCACATCCATCCAGGTTTGAGAACCTCCATTGAGAAGTCAGGTATAATTCTAGTAGGTATGCCTTTATAGGCTATTTTGTCTTTTTCTCTTTCTGCTTTTAATATTTTTTCTTCATTCTGTGTGTTTAGTTGTTTGATCATTATTTGGCAAGGGTTCTTTCTTTTCTGGTCCAGATTACTTAGTGTTTTGTATGTTTCTTGACCCTTTACCATCATCTCCTTCATTAGGTTAAGCATATTTTCTTCTATGATTTTGTTGAAAATATTATCTGAGCTTTAGAACTAGGAGTCTTCTCTTTCCTCTATTCCTATTTTTTTTTTTTGGTTTGGTCTTTTCATAATGTTCTAGAGTTCCTGGATGTTTTGTGTTGCTGTTCATATACCTTAATTGTTTACTTCCAGATTTCCCTTAGTTTGTGTTTTCTTTATTGGACTATTCAGGTCTTGAACAGTTTTATTTGTTTCCTTCGACTGTTTGCTTCTTTTTCCTTGGATTTTAAAAAGAGATTTATTTATTTTCTTCAGTTGTTTGTCTTTTCCTAGATTTCTTTAAGGGATTTATTCATTTCCTCCTTACGGACCTCTATTATCTTCATAAAGTTGGTTTTAAGGTCTCTTTCTTGTGCTTCAGCTATGCTGGAATACTCAGGGCCTGCTGTGGTAGGATAGCTGGGCTTTAGTGGAGACACATTGCCCTGACTATTACTGATTGTGTTCCTATGCTGACATCTGGCCATCCATCTGAGTTTGGAGTGATTATAGGTCTAGGTGATGATCTCTGGGTTTGTCTTTTTCTGGTGGATTTTTTGTTCCTTGGTTTCTGCTTCCTCTCTGGAATTTCAAGAAGTGTGTTGGCTGTATGTTTCCTCTTTTACTGGTCTGTTAGGATGGTGTCCTCATGGAGAATGCTTGCTGGTGTTGAAGGCTGGGGGAGGAGAGGCATAGACTGGGGTGGAGATGACAGGCTTCCGCTGGTGCTCTATTGCAGAGCTAGGGATGACTCTTAGGATTGGGTTTGTGGGAACAGAGGGAGTGGGGAAGGTTTGCAGGCAGGTGGTTCTTCTGGCAGGTATGACTTGTCATTGAGCAGGGGTTGTCTGACCAGGTTGAGGCTGAGATACAGTGAAGAGGGGAGGAGGCACAACTACAGTTTGGGTCTGGGGAAACTGAGAGAGTGGGGAAGGTCCGTGAGCATGTGGGCAGCCAACCTGGTCTTCTGGCAGCCAAGGGATGTCCACTTGAGTTGTGGTCTGGGACATAAGATATCAGCTTGTCTAATTCAGTTGTAGTTTTTCTCTTTGCCTCAATTCTTTGAAAAAAAAATTTGTAAATTTTTTGCATACTTATGTGAGACTACAATTTAAAATCATTTGAGACTTTCTGTGGATAGCTATGACTACTTTAGTCTATTTGATTTTAAATGTTGGTATAGTAAAGGTGGAAAGATAAAAGTTTCCTTTCCAAAACATAGAGCTGTTGACAAATATGACTTTCCAACCAGGGGCCACATTTTCAATCTCTCTGCCCTTCACAGGAAGCTACATGAATTCTAGCTCATAGAATGTAATAAAAAATTGTGTCTGTGTCATTTTATGGACCTTGATGACTAAGTATTTGATGAACCTGCAGCTCCTTCCCCTCATCAAAAATAAGATGCATAGTATAACAAAGATGGGAGCATCTTAAAATGAAAGAGACTTGGCTCATTGAGTGAATCGGGATCTCAGCAAGAAATACCAGACTATTCAAAGAGATGCAAGTTTAAATAAGGTGTACTGACATGAGTTGGCAAAGTAACAGCATGTACCACAGAATGGTGAAGCACCTGCAGCTAAGAAAGCTGTTGCACAGTGTAGTAGTACACCACCAGCTCACCAAACAGGACAAGGAGCCATATTTATTGGTGCAAACTCTGCCAGACCTCAGCAGAGGGAACCACCATCATGGTTAATGCCTACTCAACAGTGCCTACCCAAGTGTCTGAGCTCAGGTGTTTTATTGCTTCCAAACTCCGTATGTGTTTTACTGATATCAAGTGCAGATCATCGGCAATTAAACAACCCCCACGGAAATCCAACACACGCAAACAATACAGAACATCCTAGACAGCCCCCTACCCAACAGTTCATAAAACAATTTCAAATATAACTAAAAATAAACTTCCCCATCAGTACAGTCAGGTCTCAAAAGAAAAGATGAAAATTATGTGTTGTATTAGCTTTTCCAAGAGATATGCAAATAAATATCCATTAAATCATAGAAGACCATACTATGATTTCACCAAAGTCCAATTTGGTGAGACCATGCACGGAGTTTATAGAGCTTTCTTGCAGAACATAGATAAGGGGTAACTTACAGGAGTATAGGTGACCCCTAAACAGCTATATCACTATGAAGTCCCCCTTTCAACTTTAACCTTTCACTTCCTAGATAGTGTAGCATCTCTGAAGATTACTTGTAGCTGGATGAGGAGTCTTAGCTGAAGACCCATTTCCTCTATATCCTAAAAAGTGTCCATAGTCCTCTTACCATTACCATAGAGAAGACTAGCATTGTATTGTTCTGATCTAGTTGCCAAATGGGTACTGGAGCAAAGTCCAAGATGATGGCATGATACTGGAGGGAAAACCAGTCATACAACAAACAGCATGGGTACCTAATGAGGGCTGAAGCCATGGAGAGTAGTCACAGATGAGTGAATGAGTTATGGCTGAAACAGAAATGATCCTAACCTCTCTTCTCACCTGAAGGTCCTCTCATTATCAAAATCCACTGACAACTCTAGGCAAAGGCAGTTTGTGATGAAGTCCATAGAGACCATAGGGCAGAGTGAGAATGGCAAAGAATGGACCAGTAAAGAATCTAAAGTAGCCAGAGTCATTGCCTACAGGGGAATATCCAGGAGAGGAACCTGGCTCACCATCTTGTGGTACATGCTTTCACTTTGCCAACTCATGTCAGCTCTCCCTATTTAAACTTCTCTTTGAATATTCTCTTTGAATAATGTATTTCTTGCTGAGATCTTCACCACATGGATCACATTCCTTTTGACCTCTTGAAAAAAGAACAAAGAATTGACTGCAAGAGAATCTATTTGTCACCTTTAATTGCAAAGAGCCCAGGGCAGTCAAAAGCTCTGGCAGTTGTGTTCAATCCATGCACAATAGAGTGTACACAGCCAGGGGCATCTCTGAACAACGTGCAATGTAAAATTGTAAAATTCTTAAAACAGTAAGAGGTTGTTTTAATTGTTCTGTGGTTTTTCTTTTGTAACTCAGTTTTTGAGTATAAATTTTGTAGATGACATCGTGTCACAATGTCAAAAGGCTGGCAACTCTACAAGAATCACTGAAAAATCCTTATGTTGAATCTATTCAGTATCTCAAAGTAACCATGATAAAACAGGGTGTACAGATACATCTATAGATAGAGAACTACTCTCCATTTTAGTCTTTCTTTTCCATTTCAGCCTTCTCTGAGTTGTTTTTTAACACTGACATGCTCCTATTTTTCTCTTCTCCAAAAAGCTCAGAACAATCCAGAAATGAGGCGAGTAACTACTGAAGTGAAACAATCAACAAGATTGTTTCAATCTTCCAATCAATATAGCCTTACAGAAGAGAATTTTGTAGCTGCCCATTCAGATATTCCCAACCCTAGATGAAATCGGAGTGGGTAGAGAGGATGAGGATAGGAAGGGAAACAAAACTATCAACCGTGTTCTCTGAGGCTCAGAAGGAAAGTCTGTGTGGAGGGACACTCTCAGGGAAAGTATTGGTGAACAAGAAAACGCTACTCACAGTGAGATTGTGTTAGTCACTGGAATAGATTTCTGTTAATATTCATTCAAGGATTCAGGGAAAGATGGGAGTTCCTTTTAACACTCTGAGTGCTGGACTGACTTCTATGGCTGGAATTCTAGGTACACCTGCCACCAGGAAGTTGTTATGCTACAATGTGCTTATTTTTCTTTAGGACCCACTGTACGTTCTTAAAGAATGAATTGTTCTTGGAGGCTATTTGGCAAAAGACAAGTACAATTGTGGTCTTTTAGTAGAAAGTAGAAATAAAAAAAACAAACAACAAAAAACAAAGCCAATAAAGCCCATATCCCAAGCCTGCCTAAAAGTCAGCTCCAGAGAGCCCCAACTGAGCAGGATGTTGTAGGAGCTTCCACCAGGAGTTTGCTTTTGGTAGGATGGCCATTTTTATTATATTAACCCTACTGGTCCATGAGCACAGGAGGTCTTTTCATCTTCTGATATCTTTTTCAAGTTCTTTCTTCAGTGCTTTAAAGTTTTTATTATACAAGACTTTGGCTTGCTTCATTAGAATTACCCCAAGATACTTTATACTTTTGAAGCTATTGTGAAGTGTTATTTCCCTGATTTCTTTCTCAGTCTGTCAATTGTATATGGGAGGACTACTGAGTTTTGTGAGGTAATTTTGCATCTAGCTACTTTACTGAAAGTATTCATTAGCTCTAGGAATGTCCCAGTGAATTTTTAGGGACATTTATGTATACGATCATATCATCTGCAAATAAAGATACTTTGACTTCTTCCTTTCCAATTTCTATCCGCTTATTTTCTTCAGTTGTCTTATCGCTCTAGCAAGACTTCAAATATTGAATACATATGGAGAGAGACAACCTTGTCTCGTTCTGATTTCCCTTGAAATTCTTGAGTTTCTTGTCAGTGTTATGTATCACAGAGATATTCAGATCAAGAGAGTTGCCTCAGGATGCTAAACTTCAAATACAAGAGCAGGGAGGCACAATTTTCAAGAGACTTGACAACGCACTGCTGCTTTTCTGAAGCATATTTATTGATATTACCAGAAACCAATGTAGGGCAGGCAAAGTTCCACACACCAAACTTTGGATCAAGTGCTGTTTGAAGGGAAAAAACAACCCACAGAAATTCACAGTCTCTTCATTATTGCAGTGTTCCCAGCGTTCAACAGAGCAAGATCTCCAGGTGTGCCAGGAATGTCTTGTGACTGGGGTTATGTGGGAGCTGCAAGCCCCTCAAAAGAGCTCCATGGATCACAGAAAACAAGCATTGATTAATCATGGATTTCTTCAAAGCCCAAGTATGTCTAAAAACAATTTCTTCACATCTAATGATAAGGCACATGTCTAAAATAATTTCCTCATATTTAATGATTAAGCTAAGTACAGATGCTTACTAATTTCCTGCTACAGCTTCTTTCCATTTAAGTTGATGTTGACTATGGACTTACTATAAACTTCCTTTAGTATGTTAAGGTATGTCCATTGGGTTCCTAATGTCTCCAGGACTTTTATCATGAAGAGGTGTTCACTTTTGTCAAAGGCCTTTTCTGAATCTAGTAAGACTATCATATTGTGTTTATCTTTCAGTCAAGTGGATTACATTTATCAATTTACTTTTGTTGAATCATCCCATCATCCCTAGGATGAAGCCTACTTGATAATGTGGATGATATTTTAGTTTTATTCTTGGACTCAGTATACAAGTATTTTATTAAGAATTTTGCATCTATGTTCATAAGGGAAATTAGTGTATAATTTTCTTTCTTTGTTTTTTATTCCCCCTTTGGTTTTAGCTTTGTGGGTCATTTTGTTTGTTTGTTTGGCAGTATTTCTTCTGTTTTTATTTTGTAGAATAATTTGAGAAGTGTTGGCATTAGCTTTTCTTTGAAAGTTTAGTAGAATCCTTTGCTTACATCACCTGGCACTGGGCTTGTTTTGGTTTTAATTACTGTATCTATTTCACTGGGAGTTATAGGTCTGTTTAAATTGCTTACCTGGCCTTGATTTAACCTTGATAAGTTGTATGCATCAAGAAAATAATCCATTTCTTTTAGGTTTTTCTAGTTTGGTGGAGTACACATTTTTAAAATATGTCCTTATGATTCTCTGGATTTCCTAGGTGTCTGTTGTTTTCATCTGTAATTTTGTTAATTTTGATTTCCTTTCCCCATTTTTTAGTTAATATGGATAATGGTTTATCAATCTTCTGATCTTCTCAAAGAACCACTTCCTTGTTTCATTTATTCATTGTAATGTTCTCTTTGTTTCCATTTTATTGAGTTCAGCTCTAGATTTGATTATTTCTTGCCATCTAATCATTTTGGGTGTGATTTCTTCTTTTTAGAGCTTTCAGATGTGCTGCTCAGCTCTGAGCTCTCTCCAGTGTTTTGTTTTTGTGTTTGTTTTGTTTTGTTTTATGTAGGCACTTGCCTCTTGGAAATGCCTTCATTGTACCCCATAAATTTGTGAGTTCATTTTTATCTGCCTTGACCCATTTTTCATTCAGTAGAGAGCTGTTCGGTTTCCCTGAGTTTGTAGCTTTTTGTCATTTCTGTTGTTGACATTCAGCTTTCATACAAGGTGGTCTGACAGGATGAAGGTGGTTACTTCAATTTTCTTATATCTGTTGAGATTCACTTTAGGTCTGAATATGAGGTCACTTTGGGGGAAAATTCCATGAAGTGGGAAAAAGAAGTATATTCTTTTGAGTTTAGATGAAATGTTCTATGAATATATTAAGTCCATTTGGTTTATAATTTCAGGTAGCTCCAGCATCTGGTTTTATTTTTCTGTCTGGATGACCAGTCTATTGGTGAGAGTGGGATATTGAAGTCTCCCACTGTCACTGTGTGAGGGTCAATATGTGATTTAAGTTGTAGTAGTATTTCTGTTTTGAACTTGAGTACACTTGTGATTGGGATATAGATGTTAAGAGTTGCAATGTCCTCTTGGTGGAATTTGATAAGCATGAAGCACCCTTCCCTATTTCTTCTGATTAGTTTTGGTTTCAAATCTATTTGGTGAGATATTAAAATGGCCACACATGCTTGCTTCTTGGGTACACTTGTTTGGAATATCTTTTCCCATCCTTTTAAACTGAGGTAAGAATAAGGTTTGTTTCTTGGATGTAGCAAAGAAAAAAATACATTATGTTTTCTAATCCAATCTGTTAGAATGTGTCTTTTTATTAATTGAGAACATTAATATTGAGAGATATCAAAAATCAATTCCTGTTATTTTGTTGTTGTGGTGGTGGTGGTGGTGGTGGTATGTGTGTGTGTGACTGGTCTGGGATTATTTATTCTCTGTGTTTTCTCGGGTGTATTTAACCTCTTTAGAAGTTTTCCTTCTAGCACCTTCTATATAGCTGAATTTGTAAATATTGCTTAAAACTGTTTTCATTGTTGAGCATCTCATTTTCTCCATCTATTTTGATTGAAAATTGTCCTGGCTATAGTAATCTGAGCTGGCATCTGTGGTCTCTTAGAGGCTGTAACACATCTATCCAGGCTTTTCTGGCTTTTTACGTCTCTATTAAGAAGTGGGGTATAATTCTAACAGGTTTGCCTTTATATGTTATTGTTTCTTTTTGCCCTTACAGCTTTTAATTTCCTTTGTTCTGTATGTTTAGTGTGTTAATTATTATGTACCAAGGGAAATTTCTTTTCTAATTCAGTCTTTTTTGGTATTCTGTCTGATTTTGTACCTAGAAGGCATCTCCTTGTTTAGGTTGAAGAAATTTGGCTGGAGTAAAATTTTATGGTTTATTTAAGTTTATTTTTTTAACTTTTGTGTTTTGGTCCAGGGCTAAAACCCAGAGCTTCAATCCTTCTGGGCAAGGCACTACTATCTCACTGAGCTATATTCTCATCCCTGATTTAATTAGTTTACATCTTAAAGAGCAGCTGGATAGAGAAAGAACGTACTGTAGAGAGCTCTGGCACTCCAGTGGTAAACACTGACAAGCTGCTTTTGTGGCTTTCAGTCATAATATATTCAAGTACTGCATCAGGATGGGCCAAGAAAGAGAGAGACTTACATGTAGGGGTGTGTGTGTGTGTGTGTGTTTGTGTGTACTTTTGTGAGTGTGTATAAGTCTATATGTATTTATTTGTGAAAAGTTTAAAGTAATTAACTGATGAAAAAGATCTCATCAGTATCTGACACAATAACATCTCAAAAATCTTGAGTTTCTTGTACTTTACTCTTAGATGCTTGCTCTCCCCTCCCCCTTTCAAAGAAAAAACTTGGAAAATTGTAGCTCAGCAGTGATGTAGCTCAGCAGTGGTATAGTTCAGCAGTGATATAGCTCAGCAGTGGTGTAGTTCAGCAGTGATGTAGTTCAGCAGTGGTGTAGTTCAGCAGTGGTGTAGCTCAGCAGTGATGTAGCTCAGCAGTGGTATAGTTCAGCAGTGGTATAGCTCAGCAGTGGTATAGCTCAGCAGTGGTGTAGTTCAGCAATGGTATAGTTCAGCAGTGGTGTAGTTCAGCAGTGGTGTAGTTCAGCAGTGGTGTAGCTCAGCAGTGATGTAGCTCAGCAGTGGTATAGTTCAGCAGTGGTATAGCTCAGCAGTGGTATAGTTCAGCAGTGGTATAGTTCAGCAGTGGTATAGCTCAGCAGTGGTGTAGCTCAGCAGTGGTGTAGCTCAGCAGTGGTATAGCTCAGCAGTGGTATAGTCCAGCAGTAGAGTACTTACCTAGCATATGTAAAGTCCTGGTTTTGATATTCAGAACTATAGAAGGGAGAGTTTTGGGGAATGTTGTAATAATAATTGTAAAGATGTAATAATTAAATGACAATAGTAAAAAAATAAGCATTTCACATTAAAAAAAAAACTAGTATACCTACTCATAATCCTGACTTCTGTTACTACCTAGGACAATTTTAAAAACAAAATTTTAGGTTGTAAGACTTCTAGTATAGAACTTTTTAATGATATACTCAAACTTTTCAAAATGCATATGTATACATACATAGAATGCCATGAAAACTAGGTTTCCTACCTCAACTTATGAACCTATGAATCTGTCCCCTCCTATTCATCTTCCCTGAAAATAAATGAGAAAAAAAAACAGAGAAAAGAGATGTGGTCCTTCTGGAATTACAGTGAGACAGGAACACTCTAGGATTGCCCAGGGGCAACTATGTATGTTGCTTTGAGAAATCATCACACATCCTATGAAAAGACAGCATGAAAAAGACAAAAAAACCAAACCAAAAGACTTCACTCCTGCCCCATGACTCCACCATTGCAAAGAGCCTGTGAATGTCAGAAACTTCAAAGTAATTCTGAGCAGAGGAATAAGCATTAAATCTCAGGAAAGTTGTCTCAAGAACTTCCTTTTCAACCCTAGAGAAGCAAAAAATTCCTTCAAGCTGTAAAGAATTATATAGAAATTGTATAGAAAGTAGCAAAAGAGAGCAGAGAATCCAGTGTCCATGGAGAACAGATCAAATCATTCTGAAATGAATAGCTTCTTTCCCACAGTAAAACGGAACCAATATATATGTAACAATAAGAAGCTATCAATTTGAGAGTAGGGAGGGAGTGGAAGGAGTTGGAGGGAGGGGACGTTGGAGGGGCTTGGGGAGAGAAAGGGAAGGGGAAAAATGATGGTACTATTTTTAATTTTAATTAATATATATAAATTAAATTAAAATAAATTTAAAATCCCTCAAGAACACAGCACTTGTTATAGAGAAGGGCAAGAGAGTAGGACTCAGTGACACCAAGAAAGAAGCGACTTCAGTGAGAACTGAATGGACAAATGGAAGATGAGACCAGCATGTGTCCTTTTGATACTGACAAAACAGCAAACAAGTAAGAGGGAGGATTATAATCCTACAGAGCTGGACTAAGCCAGGAAGTCATAGAAGGTATTAACTTCTCCCTTACAAAAAGTGTTTCCTTGAGAGAAACTACCCTGTCCTGTACCAGAAGAGGGCAGAGACCTTGGAAGCCAATAAAAACCTTCACCCTTGTCAATAAAAATGATAGAAATTGGGTTGCTGCTGCTATATGAATCTACTGTAGGAAGAAAACAAAGAACCAAAATCAAAACATTCTAGCAAATGAAAATCCTCCTACAAAATACACATATGTACCACCACTAAATACCACCATCACCAACATCACCACCAACAACCATCCCCACCATTAATAAATATAATACTGTAATAAACACAATACTTAAAATAGAGATAAATATTCTTAGAAAAGTACTTTAGGATGAGCAAAATTATCTTCAGGGAGAATTTAAAACATAAGGGCTCTAGATACAGTTTGGTGGTAGGATACTTGCTTAGTATGCAGGAGGCTTTGAACACCATTTCTAGCAAACTAGAAAGGGGAGGGATGGATGAAAACAAAAATTTTAATTATGGGATACAGAAAAAAGTGGTTCTACAAGGAAATTTATAACCACTGATATCTGCATTGAAGAGAACAAAAGATAAAAAAATAAACAATCTGTCATTAGATCTCAAAAAGTTTGGAAATAAATGGCAAACAAATCTAAAATTAGTAGAAAGAAAGACATAATAAAGATCAAAACACAAATAAATGAGAGACCAAAAATATAAATGCTTAATTGATTCAGACTGGGATCTCAATCAGGTTTGTTTTCTCTACCAGTTCAAAAACCAAAAAGAAGGAAAAATCTGAAGGGTAACAGGTAGCCATGGAGAAATCTAAACCCCATAGACTTAACTGGCCTTTGAAAAAGCAGTTGGGAGGGCGGTACAGCAGACACAGAGAAAAAGACCCTCTGCAAAGCAGAGCAGGGACTCAGAGAGCCAAAAACCTGTTTGCTTCTCAACAGCTGGTTTTTTAAAAAATCCTCTGAAGAGTTTTCCTCCCATAATTTATGTTGGCCAGTTTGAAGAAAACTAGGGTGGCGGATTGGCCCGTAGCTATGTGTAACATGTCCTGAGCAGGCCTTGAACTTGTAGAGTCAGTCTATCAGCAGGCAGCCTGCTAGTGGGAAACAGAAGCCAATAAGGCCTTGGTTTTAAACTGTTCTTATGGACTGTGTTAGACCAATATTTGGTAACCTAAACGAAATAGATAGATTCCTGAGCACATATAGTCTATTGAGACTTAATCAAAAAATGTAAAGGGAAGGAAGGAAGGAAGGAAGAAGGAAGGAAGGAAGGAAGGAAGGAAGGAAGGAAGGAAGAAGGAAGGAAGGAAGGAAGGAAGGAAGGAAGGAAGGAAGGAAGGAAGAAGGGAGGGGGGAACCTCAATAGAACTATAATGAAATTGAATCAGCAATAATTTTTTGTTGTTAAATAAAAATCCAGAAAATGGCTTCTCTGTACATCCTATCTAACATTTAGAGATATACTAATGATGATTCCTTTTTAAATTCTTCCAAAATGTTAAAAAAGAAATGGCAGACTCAACAAAGACAAATATTATGTTTCTCACTCATATCACAATCTACACTTTTTAAAGTAGGCCATGAAAGTAGAAGCAGACTTATTTGTAGAGGAGAAGGAGAACAGGGAGAGAGACAAGAAAAATAGAGGGGCAAATATGATTAAATATGTTAAATATGTATGTAAAATACTATAAGGAGGCTCACTATTTGACACCATAAATGTACATACATTGTGTACATATATATATACACACACACTCACAAAACTGTAAGAATCAATGTAGGGTGGTGTTGGCATAAATCATAGACCAATGGACTAGAAAAAAAAATCCTAGATGTTAATCTGAGTATCCTCAACCAAAAGATTTTTGACAAAGGCTCTAAGAACACTTGTTAAACAAGGGATAGGCTTCTGTAACTGTGTTGGAAAAATTAAATCCCCCTTCCTCAGCAAGCAGAGCTACTATCAGAAAAACAAAAAGTAGTGCTGGTGAAGATGTGGAGAAATCAGAACACTCCACATGGAGTGTGAATAGTACTTCACATGGACACTGTGAACGTATATTAGTACTTCACATGGACATTGTGAACGTGCATCAGTACTTCACATGGACACTGTGAACATACATTAGTACTTCACATGGACACTGCGGATGTGCATCAGTACTTCACATGGACACTGTGGATGTGCATCAGTACTTCACATGGACACTGTGGATGTGCATTAGTATTTCACATGGATGATGAACATACGTTAGTACTTCAATGAACAATAGGAACACACATTAGTAGGTCACATGGGTGATGTCAACATACATTAGTACTTCACAGGGATAATGTGACTGCTCAGTAGTACTTCACAGGGATAAGGAATATACATCAGTACTTCAACGGACAATAGGAACACATATTAGTACTGCACATGGATGTGTGAACACACATTATTACTACACATGGATGGTGTATTAGTGCAGGTGCTATGCAAAACTCTATATAAATCACTCCAAAATTAAAAAAATAGAAGCACTATATATCCAGCAATCTCAATAGGTATGATGTATGTGTGTCAACACACACACACACACACACACACACACACACAGCAATCTCAATAGGTATAATATATGTGTGTAAACACACACACACACACACACACACACACACACACACACACACACAGACACACACGATATATATATTTCCAAAGGGGACTACATCAGTTTGTCAAGGAACCATCTTCGCTCGCATGTTGACTACAGTACCTAAGGAATGGGGTGAGGTGGCAAAGAGGAAGCAAGGGGACCAGATTCCCCAGAACACAGAGGGAGGGCTACTTAGTTTCCAACTTTGCACTGGTAGCAACTGTATTCTTCAAAGTAATATAAAAATGCATTTTAAGGCTAGAAAACTATTTGTCTGCTCTGAACCTGCAATTGCACCCTGAAATGTCAGCTGAAAGTACAGTTCTTCCCAAAAGAAAAAGCTCCCTGCCCCAAAATTCATTACAGAATTATTTATAATTTTGAAAATAGAAACAAACATACGCTCAGTGATAGTATATAGAACATAATAGAATATTTTCCACCATTAACACCTGGGTTAAACGGTACAGCAGTATGCAGACGTGTTTCTATAATTAAAGCACACATAATGTGTATGAACACTGGGTTAAGGAGTAAGGAAATTTTTAAATGGTCACTAGATAATTCTGAAAAGATAGAATTTGGAGTAAATTTTCTCCCATTCTTTAATTTCCGTTGTGATTTTCACAGCATTCTTATACAGTGTGTACTATTTTATTTATTCAAAACTTTTCTCTGGCAGTTGGAGAAACAGCTCTGTGGTGAGCCCCCAGACTCTGGACCTAGATTCTGCTGTGAGCCTCTGGCTATATGCTTATTTCTTTGTTGGGAGATTTTCTGAGCAAAACCAAGTCACAAAAAAACAGACTGCCTGAGAATAGCTGGTTTCGGGGAAGTCAAAGATTATCTAAAGAAACATTCCTTCTCTGGCTAAACATTTAGCCTCTCCATTGAGAGAGGCTATTGCCCTAAGTAAGCATCTAACTCCACCGCGAGAGGCCATTTCCCTGGGTAAACATTCAGCTCCCCTGAGAAAGATCATTCTGCTCCAGCAAGAAAGATGTTTGTTCTGCTACTTTAAGGTTTAGGTTTAACTAGAGAATAAGATGTTTTACTTATTAGTGATTTACCCTGTGATTGATACCCTCATTGTATACCTGTTGAATTCCTTGTGATCATTAACTTTGTAACTGCTGTAGCTGCATGTAGACCCTTGAGGAAAAAGTATAGAAATTAAAATTAAACCTCAGCTCCAATCCATCTGAGCTCAATAACACTGTGTGTGCCTGGTCTATCCCCTTCCTTTTCCGCCTCTTTTCCCCCTCTCCTCAAAAGGCCCTTCAGTCCCACCCCCCATTCAGGTACTTTCCGACTTGTCAGGCTGGCCCTGGCACAGCTCCGTGGTTAAGAGCACTTGTTCTTCCAAAGGATAGAGGTTCGATTCCCAGCATCCACATGATAGTTCACAACCCTCAGTAACTCCAGTTCCAGGCCATTTGGTTCCCTCTTCTGGCCTCTGCAGAACACCCATACACATAAACTAAAAATAAAAGGAAAAGGAATCAAAACTTTTCCCTAAATAATACTTCCTTTGTGGTTCTTAATTAAAGAATTAAAGCACTTCTTTTTTTTTCCACCTTGTGCAATATTTTCAAAATAAGAGGATGTCTCCCTCTTTCTGTAAATGATTCTTTAGTAGATGGCTACCTACCTTAGGTCCACCTTGGCCTCTGCAAACCACGGAGAACAGGCCTCCCATGAGGATTCTTACAGTAAGAAGTTGCATTGCCTAGGGAATAGAGAGGGGCTTGGAGAACTCTGTACTGGAACTGTTAGCTGATAAATTATACAGATCTATTTTGAAGAAGTACATTTTTAAAAATGATAAGGCTGAGCAATTACCACTCAAATTCTAGTAGATCTTGTTAGGCAAGTTCAAAAATAACCCCATGAAGGAACTGATTTTTAAGTGTAGTATTACTTATTCCCACAAATGTTTAAATTTCTAATAATTGTCTGACATAGTAAATATGTGACTTTTAAGGAGGAAAGAATTTAATGTATGTATGTACTGTTGTGTTTTGTTTTTAATCTAACTTTCCTGGGAAAATAACCCTCAGCACTTCCAGTGAAGAGTAGAGCACAAATTAAATAATTCCACTTTTGAAAATTAGTGCATTGTACTGTAATAAATTCTTAAATTTTTATGTTATGTTATTGAAGGGAGAAGTGAAAATAATAATAAAGGCCTGACTCTTAATAATTGTACTTGTGGGCAAAATCTCACTCCTGCCCCCTCCCTTGCTTCACTGTAAGAATAGAAATTAGAAGGCCAAGGAAAGAGATAAGTAGAGACTCGCTATAAACCTTCCATTTGAAATCACATTACAGATGGTGTCTTACTCCAGTGGAATCTCAGACATGGAGCATGACATAGGCTCGAAAGAAGGTGCTCAATGAAGGCATGATGAGTTCTGCTTCTCACAGAAAACCAAAGAAGTGGCACCAGGAATTGAGTTGAAAACTCAATTTGGAATAGAAAACATCATTCTGAAAATGTATTCTGACGTGTTTATTTGTTACCTTATCAAGATGTGAACAAATTATCTTAGAAAATATTGTAAGGTCCATACTAATTGGTTGCCAAGGATACCCCTTGGTAAAGGTATGTTTATCACCCACAGTGAGTTGTCCAAATCCTCTGAGGAGATTCTGAGCTCAGGACCATAAAATCATGAGCATATATTATTTTCAACTATATATACATATATATCTTAAAGCTAGCATTTTATACTTACAAATTGTTCCTCATTCCTCAGTTTTCTTCTAGGTCAGGAATTAGATTCAGGTGGAGGAGGCCCATGATTTGCGCAGCAGCATCTGGTATCCAGTTTTGGAATCTTCAGGTACTAGTATATTTTTATCAGGGCCATGGTGATTGCATCCTCGAATGCCATAGAATTCAACAAAGATAAAGGAAAGACCATAAAAACCACCTCTGTGCTCTCATAGGAAGGGTCTCCTGAAATGCACATTGGTGGGTAGATTTTCTATCACAATACCTCAGGCAACTGTTTTTATTTAGTTCTCTGTACAACTAAGAAGCATGAGTTCACATGGCTAACGCACACCGAAGCATAGACACCAAAGCCTGTGATCTGCTTTAAACCTTGTGGACAGGAAGCAAGTCATTTCCAGAGGAAGATTGTTGCCCAAGCCTTCACTACTTGGCTTTGTCTTCCTTCCCTGGGCCCTCAGACCTCTGGTCTTCTTCAGAACAAGTAGCATTCTCGAGAACTCTGAGGGTCAGGAAAGTGCTGGTGTGGATAAGCTTTTCCAAGTGTCAGATCCAATAGTACATCAATAATAATACTGCCAAAGGAGGCAGTGACAAGGTATTTTGTCACCTGTCACGATAAGTATTTTTTTCTAACAGACATCCCAGTGCCATTTCCACAGAGCTCTGACAATATAGGCAAAAGGCAGCCAGACAAATGTTTAAAATGGCCATAGGTGTTTAATCACGTGTCTACCCCTGATCCTGGATCAGAGATGGTAAGTAGATGTATTACACACTCGGCACTGTTAAATATAATAACAATAGCCATTGATCCAGAAAGGAAGCTGAACACAATCCCTGGCTGAGTTAAGGTTACTATTGCTGTGGTGGAACACCAGGACCAAAAGCAACTTGGGCAGGAAAAGGTTTCTTTTTCTTTACTCATACTTCCATAAAACAGTCATCATCAAAAGCTTTGAAGGCAGGAACTCAAGCAGGACAGGAACCGGGAGGCAGGAGCTGATGCAGAAGCCATGGAGGGGTGCTGCTTGCTGGCTTGCTTCCCATGGCTTGCTCAGCCTGCTCTCGTAAAGAATCACACTACCAGCCCAAGGAGAGCACCACTCACAGTGGGCTGGTCCTTCCCGCATCATTCGCTCATTAAGAAAATGCCGAACAGTCTGATGTTATGGAGGCATTGTCTCAATATTCTCCTCTCCGTTGACTCTAGCTTATATTGTGCTGACGTAAAACTAGTCAGCATGATCCCCTCCAGGTACAAGATCTGTTAGACTCAAAAAGTCTCAAGGCCGATATTGGTCTTTAAGGTGAGAGAAAGCCTTAAGGGGAAGGAGAGGCTTTTCTTTAAAAACTGTGAAGAGCTTCATTCAGAGTTGGAATAACAATATGACAGGCTGCATACCAAGTTATTAAGTCAGAGAGTGAGAATGCTTCATATTTTTTAAAATTCATTTTGTTTTCTTTTGCAGCGAACCTAAGGCTATTTTATTTCAGTGGCAATACGAGGGAAACGTCAATAAAAGACTGTTACTCTGGTAACTAATAAATCATTTTAGGAAAAGTATTTAAAATTGTAAGAGCTTGAGTAAACAGCTTGATTTCTTCATTTCTAATTTCCATGCAGGCATGCTTCCTCACGCCATTTGTTCAGCAATTCTTCAAGAACTTGTCCCTCGTATAATCTGGCTGAAGACGACCATCTGCAATCTCTGGCTCCTATTTTCCCAGCCCTTACACACACTGTACACCTCATTAGAACCTCTTCTGGGAGGCGGGGTTTATGTGCCCTGAGATACCAAGAAATGATCTTTAGGTGTACAAAAATAAACAAAACTAAGTGAAATAAATTAGAAAATGAAGCTACATGTTCGAATCAACATGTACCCTCTCGGCTCATTTTCTCCTCCTCGTTTAGTCCAGGACACAGCCTGTCAAATGGTGCTCCTTACCCCCATAAAGTATGTGTCTATCTCAATTGAGTAGGAAAACTGAGAATCTATGTGGTAGAAGAAAAACTGAGGTGAGCAGACACAGGCAATTTGTTCAATATATATAAAATATATATTAAATATTTTCATAAACATATAAAAGGAACAGACCGCCAAACAAAGAGGCATTTATTATATATCACTAAATAGACACGAAGATAGAAGAAATTTTCCATGACATATCATAGTCAGGATTCCAAAAATATAAAGCAAAGAAACTGGGCCAGTGGGAGGACTCAGTGGCTCTGGGTGCTTGCCAACAAGTCTGGCAATTTGAATTCAGCCTCTAGAACTCACAAAGGAAGATAAAATCTAACACAAGTATTCCTCTGACATTCACAAGTCACAAGTGTCCGGGGACACACATAATAAATAAATGTAGACTTTTTAAAATTAAGGAAATAACATTGGAAGCTTTAGGGGGAAATTCCAACTCACCTATACTGGCAAACAAATCAAAACAACATCAAATCTTTCAAAGCAACTCTAAAAGCCATGGAATGATGTATTTTCCAGCCCTGAAAGTAAATAACTTGCAACCATGAGTGATGTACCCAGTAAAGTCATCTTTTAAAGTTGATGGAGAAAGTAATAAGATTTCATGAGAAGCACAAAGTAAGGCAATTCATGAAACCCAAACCAGCACTATTGGAAATATTTAAAGGAATTTATACAGAGGCAGAAGGAAGATACTCTTAACCGTAAGGGAAAGAAAAGAATACATTTTTAATGAAAAGGTACGGTGAACCCAAGTATAATGGTTAGCTTCAGTTGTCAACTTGAAGCAATCTAGAATCAGTTAGAAAGGGAGTATCAAATATCTGTGAGAGATGTTCATAATTGGGTCAACTGAGATAGTCAGACCCACACTGTATATGGGTAGGGTACACCGTTTGACAGGCTGTGTCCTGGACTAAACAAATAGGAGAGAATGAGCTGAGAAGGTATGTGTTAATTCACTACTCTCTGCCTTTAGCCATGGATGTAATGACTACCTGCTTCAATTTCCTGCCATATTGATGTTCCCATAGGATAGACTATAATTGTGAGTCAGGAACTTTCTTATTCCCTTAAACTGTGTTTGTCCAGGTATTTTATTACAGCACAGGAAAGAAACTAAGACAAAAGAATACCTAATAAGAAACCCCTAGTGTCCAAAATAGAAAAGCTGCAAGCCCTTGTTACTAATAAGAAGGGGGGGAAAAAAAGAGGCAATGATTGTATTTACTCATCCAATTTTATAAAAGAAACATGAAAAGCCATTAGGTGAAAACAATCCTGACACCTCTCTTTAGTGCCCCATCCTCATCTCTAGCTAGATCTGCCTTCTGAAAGTCAGCAACAGGCTTATGAGCTAAACTATACCATGGATCAACTGGATTTAACAGAACACTATAGAGAATTCCATCCAACGAATACAGAATGCACATTCTTCTCAGTGGCTTCTCTGATCACATTATAACCACAAAGCAACTATTAACAACTAGAAACAGAATAGAAATAATTGCCTGTACTTTTATCAGAAAGGAGTAAAATCAATGCAGGCATCAACAAGAGAAATAACAGACATACACAAATACTTAGAAATTGACCAGCTGTTGAATAAGCAGTGATTCATCGAAAAAATCAAGGATGAAGTTGAAGACTAATGAAAATGAGGCACAACTTACCAAGTACTCTAGGGGAACAGTTATAAGAGAAAAGTTGATAGTGCTTAGTAATAAAGGAAAGAGGTTAGCAATACACGTTAAGGTCCCAGAAAAATAAGGACAAGTCAAAGCCAAATGCAATAGACGATAAAGAAATAATACGGACTAACTACACCACTCCTGGGTCTCTACTCAAAGGACTCTATGTCCTACCACAGAGATACTTACACATTCATGCTTATTACTGTAATCTTCACAGTAGCCAGAAAACGAAAACAATCAAATGAGCAGATTGCAAAACTGTGGTGCACTATGTGGTAGAAATTTGTGCGGCTGTAAAGAAAAATAAAATCATGGAATTTTCGGGAACACAAATGGATCTGGAAATTATTACGCCATGCAAAATACGCCAGACACAGAAAGACAAACGCCATGTGTATTGTATGCAGATCCTAGATTTTAATGTTTAGATATGTAATATACACGCTGTGGAGAACAGGTCATAAAAGTAGGAGGGGAACTGTAAAAAGGGAAACTTGTTCCTAAGAGGGGCAGAAAGAGAGAGGATCATAGAAACAGGTGATGCAAATTCTGAAGAGAGGCCATTGGAGGAAGAAGCGGGCCCAGCCGAAGGGACGGGAGTGGAGTGCTTGATGCAGCAGGACCAACAACGAATAAGTGTACGTGAAAAACGTCATCACAAAACCCAGGGTGTGACTGGTTTAAAAGAACAAGTTAAAAAGTTAAAATATTTTAAAAGAATTATTAGCTGGAGATGTAGCCCAGAAGTACAGTGCTTATCTAATATGGTTAAGGGCCTGGATTTGATTCTCCCCAGCACCTCAAAAATCCAATTACAGAGCACTGAATACATTGGGGTTCATGCTGAGAGCATCTTTTCTAGCTAAACTGTGCCACGCCCACCACCATCCCAGTCCAAATGTTATCACAAGCCACTGGAATAAGTGGAATAAGTGGCAGCACTCGGGCTGGAAACTGTCTTCTGGTCCCTGAGTCTGTACACTTGACACTGTCCTCAGGGTCCCTGCCAGTGACAGTGAGCTGCTCTTTTCAATGCATGCTACTCTCCTATTTTTCACTTTCATTTTTTTTTTTTTTTGCGTAACTAACAGGACAGGGATTGAAAACAATGAATGGGTGGGTTCTTTAACAGATCATATCTGCTGAAGTTGTGTCCAAGAAGCAGCACCGGTCATATGTAAAGTGACAATTCCAAAGGCAAGGGAAAAAAGAAGAAAAATGGTTTTATGAATGATAGTGAAATCCTAGGTATTGGGTCGTATATGATGTCAAACAAGGAGAGATCTGATATTGCCTTAAGTCAAGAGAAAGGAAGAGAGCCGGGGGTTCTCTTCTCATCTGTATTAACAGAGTGGTGTAGATTAGTCAGGAATAGGAACAAGATTACAGCAACCGAATTTGGCTTTTTAAAAACCATTATTCATCATTACTGTGTTTGGATGTGCTTGTGTGTATGACGTGGAATGGGGCACATGGATACTATAGCACACTTGTGGAGGCTAGACGACAACTTTCTGTGAGAAACGGTTCTATCTTTCTATTGTTGGGATCTGGAGAGCAAATTTGAGTCATTAGGGTTACTTAACAGATGCTTTTACCTACTGAGCCCTCTTACCAGCCCCAAAACTATCCCTTTAAACTTCGTATTCTAAAGACCATGAAATAAAGATCAAGGACAAGTGCCAGCATCACAAAATGAATTATTAATCTGAAATTATCTTCAAGGTTTTCTTTGTGCCTGATACTTTGCAGCAAATATTTTTCCAAATTAATTATATACAATGCGTAGTATTTGTAATAAGCTAGCCTGCATTACTTCTAGACATATAGTCGATGCAACGGAAAATCAGATCTTGCCTCTCCTAGATGTTGTCAGGTGCAGAGAGATGCTTTTTACCTCTGAAATAATTGACACAATTCTAAAATTCCCTCACCTTAGTAAGCACAGGTGCTATGTCTTCTGTACACTGTGTGCAAAAGGTTTTCCAATAGGAGTTTGCCCTTTGCTGTCTTGTGATGTCCCATGGAATGTGCACATTCACAATGTGAGAGGGTATACGAATACACGGCAGGTCCATAGCTCTGAGTCTCTCGGCTCTGATGTAGCAGGTGTCACAAGAGCGGCTCCAGGAAGATGCTCTGAGGAAGAGTGGAACTTGATTCAGAGGAGGAGGTTGGACTCTCAGATCAAAAGACGCAAAAACAGGCCAGAGAGTGTCGCTGGTTACCATGTCTTTGTAGAAAGCGTTGCCTGCCAGGTTCCCAGCATCTAGCCATGCTGATGGGGCCCTCTACTGGGGTAGGAGGAGATATTGTAAGGACACTTTATGTTCTTGAGCCATGTTAGCTCAAGAATCAGGTATCTTACTGGCTCCAAATCCTAGTGGTAATTTGTCCCAATGGGCAAGACCCCACCCACGGGAGGCTCTATCTCCTAAAAGCGAGAGTGCTTTTGTAAAGAAAGAGCCATTAGTGAGGATGCTGCCGAAGATGCTCTCTGCATATAAATAATCATTTAGGGTATATTTCCTAGGGTGAGCACATAGAGGATGCTTCAACTAGAGACTGGTTGGCTGTAGAACTTGGTAGCGTTATCCACATTATACTGCTTTTGCAAGCATGCAAAATGTAAAAGTGAGTGGGTGTTGGAGGCTAGCACTAACATTCCTGAATGCCCCTGAGGTCAGACAATGTGCAGCAGGGCTAGATACCCTGCAAGGAGGCCATGGAAGACTACTGTCTAAAGCCATCGAGAAGAAAGAAGCCTAAGTTGAAATGGAGACTAAAGCACATTGGAAATTCCAAAATCATGAGACATCTGCCGAGGAAGCTGCTGACACAGATTACAGCTGGCCCAAATAAGAAGCTACATCTGCTATAGGCGGAGGAGCTCGGAGGCTGCCCAAGGACATTTGGTACTGTGGTGATGCCACTGTGAATGTCAGATTCTGGGCATGGAGCTGCAGGCTTTGCTGTTTGCGTTGCTGTGTTTTGATCTTCCCTCTGCCTATGTTTGTGCTATCTCCTCATCTCTTCCCTTTAGAATGGGAGTGTTTACTTTGTGCTGTTTTATACTGGAAGTCTCTAATTTGTTTTTAATCTCACAGGGGCTCACTGGTGAGAGACTGCCTTGAGTCTTAGGAGAGACAGTAGATTTTTTTTTTAGCAGTATTAGGACTGTTGAACACTGTTGGGATCTGAAAGTGGAATCGATGCATTTTGCACTATGAAATGGCTGTGAGTCGATGGGGGCCAGGGGTAGAAAGTTGGCGCATGAATGGAAAGTGCTTTCGGTAGTCTCGTGTGTCGGAACCCTTGGTCCCCCAGCTGCTGGTGCAGTTTTGTAGGACGTAGAGCTTTTATGATACAGAACCTTACTGGAGGAAATAAGTTGCCGGGGGAGCCCTTGAGCTTGGATAGCCAGGCCTCACTCCTGGATCTATCTCTGCATCCTGACTATAGGCACGTGTGATCAGCCCGCCTCACATTCCTGCCACAGTACTTTTCCCAACATGATAGACTGTATACCATCTAAAACTAAGCCCAGATAAACCCTTCCTTCTTTAAGTTGCTTCTTGCCGTGTAGTTTTTTGTAGTAACTAAAAGAATTACTATACAGTGATGACTTTTACTACATATGCAGAGCTCTCCTTAGTGTAATCCACACAGGATGGACCAATGAAGCTTCAGCTTAAGCTCTGTCAAAGGAGCTAAACCTAGTTTCTCATTATGCATAAAAATATAGCAAAAAAAGACCAGGTGGTGGTGGTGCACACCTTTAATCCCAGCACTTGGGAAACAGAGGCAGGTGGATCTCTGTGAGTTCAAGGCCAGCCTGGTCTACAGAGTGAGTTCCAAGACAGCCAGAGTTACAGCAGAGAAACCCTGTCTGGAAAAAAAAAAACAACCATATATATATGGCATGGTGGGCATTAAAGTAGATGTCATACAGAGGTTAAGGGAGCACTGAGTGGGACATACAGGAAAGGAGCAAGTACAGTTTATAAGAAGTGATATCTTTTCAGTTTACTCCTGAATGACTCGCACACATTTGATTGGTAGATAACATGAAAAAAATATTTCATGTAGACACAGCAACTCAATCGAAAACTGGAAGATGAGAACACACTCGGATGCCTATTAAACAGCCAACATGCTCTGACAGTGTGGGGAGAGCTGGGAAACAGGAGGCAAGAACCTAGACTAGAGGTGAGAATGGCCTACGTACAGTGCTGACATCAGCTTCATACAGAATAGGTGGCCATGAGAGACTAGCCAAGGCATAGAAGCGGGAATGTGAGTTAGCCACTAACCTGTGCCCACAGTCAGAAGCAGAGATAGACCCAGAAGTAGAGCCTGGCTATCAAAACTCAAGGCCTGCCCCAAATGATTTACTTAGTCCAGTGAGTCTCTGCCTTCTAAAGGTTCAACAACCTTACAAACAGCACCACCAGCTATGGACCAAGTGTCCAGATACATGGGACTGTGGGGGATACTTCACAGTGGTTTATAACATTCTGCCCTTTGTCCCCATAGGCATAGGCGTGATAGGTACTTTTCATCCAAATGCACTATTCAAACTTCCCTGTGGGGCAGCAAAATGTGCAGGGTTAGCCTACTCAGTGACATACTAGACTGAACTATCTGGAATTGCTGACACATCATCCTTTTGTTTTATACCAATGACAAATTCTTATGGCAAAACCAGATACGTTTTGAGATTTTAGTTCTTTCTCTTGAACAGACGTCGCACATAGCATGTGGCTAAATATTTGAGGTCTCCTTGTCCTTGGAGAATGTCACAAATGCTATTGAGGTATAATAGCATTCATTTAGTCTGTAATTAATTTGGTTTTTTATTTAGTTAAATCAGTGAAGTACAACTCATTCATTTTAGTTTAAGACTCGGTTAACTCTGAGTGGCAACTATGACCAGTCCATGATAACTCCAGGCTCTGAGCGGTGGTAGATGAATCATTGAACTTCCAGTGTCTGTGGAGAGAAGAAAAGATGGGAAAGAATCCTTGGGTAGGCTGGGACTCTTCTGGTCTCTTCATTTATCAAATGTTGTCTGAGAATGTAGATATTTAATCATCATTTTTAAGCGCTGGGGAAAGAAATGGTTGAAAAGAAGACAGGTACATTTGTGTATTAGGATATCAGCTATAAATAGAGGCATGAACACGGTAAAAAAAAAATTCCCAGAAGTATAAGTGATGACGGTGTGAGTAATCAAGACAAGGCAGACCTTTTCTGGGTGAGGATGGGATGGGGGTGACAATAATATTTGGTGAGACCTATGCAGGGTCAGAAATGGCCTCCCATTTTTGTGAGTCAGGCAGTGTAATCACTGCCAAACGAATGAGGAACTTGGATACCACAGACAGTGAGAAAATTGCTGCTGCTAGCCAGAAGGAAGGCGGCGGCGCAGTGCTACCCACGTCCCACGCTTCAGCTCCTCCTGTCTGCGTCCCCAGCAAAAAGCCTTGTTCATTTTTACATAAAAAGTATGTGACTTAAATGCTTGTCCAGGGGCTTATTTTCCTTTCAACCCAGATGGAAACAAAACAGGATAATCATAACCATCTGTTGACAGTGTAACACAGCTATAGAGATAGAATTAGTGTTGGTCAAGGACAGACATTTGCTGAGGCATGAAAGCAGCTTTTCAAATGCAAGGTAACAGCCACAGTGCTGCAGCATCCCTGCAAGCCAGGGGAAAGCGAACAGAAAGAAGACATGACACAGAGTCTGCAAATATAGTGTTCATTTGCTCCCAGTCATTGTGTCATTAATTTGATGACATAATTAGGGTTGCATTGCCTTCTCTATCCCACAACAAACAACAAAAACAAAAAATTGTTCAAATGGTTTAAACTGCATGTCACATCATGTTTTGAGACATGCAATCGGGACACTGAAGACATACAATCAGGACACATTAATAAGCAAATATTTTCACTTCCTGTTACAAGAGTGAGTACCTGAAGGCCTGAATAGAAAGACCCTGTCCTGATACAGGCATCCACTCTGGAAGGGTTCTGCTTTTCGTTAAGTTATTGAATTGTCATTATAGTTTGGTAAAAACTAGAAACCCTGATTGGGTGTCAGAGGCATATAGGCCAGGGAGCTGCCCTTATCATCTTAGAAATTCACCAGTCCTGAGCTGCCTGGGTATTTCTTGTTAATATCAAGGGGCACTCATTATTCATCCTGCCTAAGTACCTGCGTTGAGATGCTAGGACAGTCTGGTCATAACATTCATCAAATACACATCTGATTTAAAATTAAGAAAGTGCAGTTACTTGGAACACATTTCTAGAGACAAGTGATTATAAACTTCATTTCCAAAACTTATGAGCAACCTCCCATGTTGGAAATGCTCCTTTCTTATATTCAGAAAATTCCCAACAAACAAGCCCTGCCTGTGTGGCCCTCTTTTCCTCTGACTCTGTAAGCTCCATTATATCTGTTAATCATAGTTAAGTTCTGAGCACAATGATTCAAGGAATTTTGAATTTGGAGCAAATAAAATAATGGTGAACTATACAGTAGATACATAGGAATAAACATTAAAGAGCAAAGTGTAAAGCTTAGAGCTTGGGGAGATTGCATAAAAATAAAAGCACATAAAGAATAACTTTTGTGCTGGCTACTTCTATGTCAACTTGGTACAGGCTCGAGTCCTCTGAAAGAAAAGGACCCCAATTGGGAAAATGCCTCCCTAAGATTGGACTGTGGGCAAGACTATAGAATATTTTTTTTAATTAGTGGTTAATGTGGGAGGGTCCAGCCCACTGTGGGTAGAGTAGTCATGGTCTGAAAGTCCTGGGTTCTGTAAGAAAGGCAGACTCAACAAGCCATGGGAAGCAAGCCAGTAAGCAGCACTCTATAGCTTCTGCATCAGGTTCCTGCCGTATTAGCGTTTCTGTTCTGACTTCCTTTCGGGATGCACTATGAATGTAGAAGGCAAATAAACCCTTTCCTTGCCAACTTGCTTTTGGTCATGGTGTTTCTTCATAGCAATAGTAACCCTGACTAAAACAGCTTCCAAGCAAATAGAAAGCTTTGTGGATTGACAAGTACTTTTGAGATTTTCCGTTTGATAATACACAGTTGTTTCTACACTCTGAGTACTGCCTTATAGCATTATTGCTTCATTAAATTACCCAATATATCTTTGTGGGGACAAATATAAGTCATCATTCTATAGATTGATAACTCAAGGGAGAAGTTTTTAAAAGAAAATTATTTACATGAGTATATTTTCACTTAGTGCTAAACAACTGGCTGTTTGCAAGAATAGATCTGGCTTTAGGAAAAATGACAAAGGACATTGTTCTCAGGGGTACTTAGTGAGCTCTGAAAATTTGACTTGGAGAGAAGAGAAAACAATCTTTAGAATATGTCAATACACAGAGTACAGTAAAACCTGTGACAATTCTGAGAGGCCAAAAAGATTAATCTCTGATTTCGGTGGGATTTTTTTTTCCACAATTTTCTTGAGTCAGGGTTCTCTATAGAAACAGAATTAACATATATACCATAAAAAGGAATGTATTAGAGTGGGTTATAGGGTATGGTCCAGCAATGGTTGTCTCCTGAAGAAAGACAAAGAATCTGATAGTTGTTCAGTCCTTGAGGCTGGATGTGTCAGCTGCTCTTCAGTCTACGTGGAAACCTGAAAAATTCTGTTCCAATTCCAGTGGAGGAATGTCTCAGCAGCAAGATAGACGAACTTGCTAGTGAGAGTGAAAGCAAGCAGGCTAAAACCAAATGCTTCCTTCTTCCATGTTTTTTAATGGAGGCTGCTAGCAGAAGGTATGGCCAGATTTAGGGTGGGTCTACCTGCCTCAATTGATCCAGGCAAGAATAATTCCCTACAGGTGTGCCTGGCTACTTAGATTTAAATTGACTCCAGATGTGGCCAAATTGACAATCAGAATTAGCCATCATACATGGGAATACATACATAAGACATGGATATCTACATATAGTTTATATATCCATGTATGTTATAATGGGTTTGATTTTACAGGCAACTGTATAGGATTCTAGTTTAATCCAACAGTTAGTAATGAGGGTAAAATGACACCTTTTGTCTAACATTATGAAAGGACAATACAACCCAAAGATGTTAGAAGATGTGATTAGGCTGGCTGGTGGTGGCACATGCCTTTAATCCCAGCACTCAGGAGGCAGAGACAGGAGGATCTCTGTGTGTTCGAGGCCAGCCTGGTCTACAGATTGAGTTCCAGGACAGCCAGAGTTGAAACCATATTTTGAAAAAAACAAAAACAGAAACAACAACAACAGAAACCATGATTAGGATTGCATACTCAGTAAACAGAAGAGCTGTAGTGCACATTTAGTCACTGTGACACAAAATGAATCTTCTCTCTGTGACACAAACACAGGGTCCCTGAGGCATTTGTGGATAAAGTCTGCACAGATATTTATTCTCTGCACTATGACCAGTTGCGAGTTTCTGTGTTAATGTCATCCATTCCTAAAGAAGCATCTCTGATGAGGTATCAGAGATACACTAATTTACAGACATAGACACAAATTTAGAGGTGGTTAGATACTACATTCATTTAGCAAGATAATAGAAGATTTATCCTTGAGCCTCTGAGCTCTACAGACATTGGTTCTTTGCCAGATTTACAGTAGCAGGCATAAGTGTCTTCCTATGGAGGGGCCTTAACTCCAAATCAGAAGCTTCTGCATCACACTCATTTCACTATTGCACTTCTAGGCATATCTTGCTATCCTGCAATGCTGGCGTTCACAGAGTTCACAGCTGCATAAGACTGTTAATGGCTTTTCTTCCCCAGCTGTAGTAGTTTGCTGCTGTGGTAGTTCAGCCAAGAAGACAAGGATGCATATTCATAGATGCAAACCCTGCCAGACTTCAGCAGAGGAAACCATTGTCATGGCTGACATAATACTCTATCAACAGTGGAACCCCAAGCCTCTGAGATCAGGTGTATTTATTAATTCAGAACTCCTTCAGTGTTCTACTAATACCATGTGCAGATCATAAGCAATCAAGCGTTCCCTACACAAATTTAACACCTGCAAAAAATACAAAATATCAAGGCCTATGCAGCCTTTTTTACAACAGTGCACAAAAACAATTTCAAACATAACTAAAAATAAACTTACCCAACATTTCCCCTTTTCTGTATAAGTCAATCAAAAAATTGCTTTTTGTCTCTACAACACAACTTACCACTACACCAGCAAAACTATTTACAAGAGGAACAATCAAGAGAGTTCCTAATGCACATGACCCAATGAACCAAACATCTATCAAGCTTTCACACTGTCTCTGGACAACCGAAAAATATTATCAATGTCCAATTATCTGGAATCACGAATGATTGTCAGAGTTGTGTGGTTCCTGGGCTCTCAAATGCCAGGCCGTTTTTCCATCTATGTTTGAGCAGAGTAAAAACCCTAACAAGTGGGTCTTGTTAACTCTGAGTTTGCTAGAAGGTGATCTTGTTGGGAATTTTCATGGGAGATTCTTCCTCTTAAACTGCTATCCTCAGTAAATTTCTTCCTCTCTTTCTGAGGAGGATCAGTCTAGCAAAGTATTCTGGGAAGTCTACACATCCATTACACAGGCTTCGTGTCATCCCTATTCACTGCATTGTGAGTCAGCATTTCCACAGAATAAACATGCGGCTCTTGTGGGTATTTGGTGCAGTTGTTAGTGTGACAACAGCTGCTCGGTCAGGATAAAAGAGGAGGAACCTACTTGGCAGTCTGGACTGTGTTCCCTGTTTGCTCATGTTTACCTTCTTCCTTGGTACCTGGTGTCAGTATCTAGTTACCCTTTAGGACCTGTAGCATAAATCAGATTGTTTCTTGGCTGTCTGGTGATCAGTTCAACTCTCCTGTTGCCACATTTTCACTGTTTACCGGCCTCCAAGATTTAATGATTCTCCCATCTTTTGTGCCTTTCTCTATTCTGTGGGTTTCCCTATTTTTGAAAAACCTCTTTGGCTGGGATTTAGTGAGACTTCAGAGGGAATGAAGTTCAGTTAAGCGGATCTAATCTGCAAGCTCTACTTGCATGCTACCAAGAAGATATGGACGTGGCATGAGGTGCTTGTGATTTAAAGTGACTATCTACTTTGTAAAGAGTAGACTGAGGAAGAGTAAGAAGGAGATAGGGCCTCTTGGTCCAGTTTGTACCAGATGAGAGGATGGCGTCAGGTACAGGACACAGGATCAAGAAACTTTCAGAGGTACAAACCTAGGGCTGATGTGTTGGATGTGAGGAGTGAAAGAAGTGAACACCGGGCACGAGACCTGTAGTCGTTGCTCAAGCAAATGAGTGGATGACAGTGCTATTTACCATGATGCATGACGGTGCTATTTACCACAGTTCATGGTGGTGCTTATTTATCATGACATAGAAAACTAATGAAAAGAACTTCACATTGGAAAATTTTCAGCCATTTCAATTATTGAATTGAGCGGCTACTCAGGTTCCTATGGGGGCCTGAGATCCAAGACTATTGTTCACTTAAAAAACAAGTTTAATATGGTTTTATTACTCTCAGCTCTCTGTCTTTCTGACGTTGGAAGGATTTAAATGACAGAAGAATGAAAGGATCTAGTGTGGTGTTGGGATTATCCCAAATGCTACTCTGAGTAATGTTCTCGTTTACCCTTCCCTTGTTAACCTAGCACATTACAATAAGCAGAGGTTTCACAATTACAGCTGATCCAAGAAGCCATAGAAACTAAGGACATTCTTTCTGGGTGTAGGAAGCACCCTTATAGATGAATCTTAAAATCTCTAATTGTTTTTCTCATAATTATAGTAGTTCTTAATATTTTGTTTCTTTTGTTTACTGAAGAGAGTGATTTAATGAAACAACGGTTTAAGCAAGCAAATAATCACTTTTGTGAAAATAATAATGGAGTTTCGTTTATTCACTTGATATTCAAAGTATGTAGCTTGGTTGTAATTCTGTATTCTAGGAGCTGAATTATTCTGTAGACACACCTTGTGATATGAAGAGTTATGTGCAACAATGTGCTAAAACAACAGCAACATGTATTTTATAACAGAAAACTGTTTTCCTCACTTATTTGTTTTACTTTGGTGACAATCCTAATGAATTCTTTTAATTAAAAGTTCAGATCAACAATTAACTTAATGGACTAGCTAAATGCAATAAAGTTATCATTGGATAGTTTATAGATCTATTTGTCTACGAATTACTTACATAATGAAATTCTGTATTGTAGACATTGAGAACAAATCCCTGAAGTCTAGAATGCTTTTGAGCACGATACCAATGTGTATGTTCTTTAAATGCTTTTATATTTTATGCCCAAAGGAAAATAAAAGATCCTGGAATGGAATATAACTATGTGTTTGGATTTGCTGAAGAGTGAGAGAGGGGAGGAAAGAGCTTCCATGTGTCTAGATACTTGATTTCAGGAAGGTTGTGGAGGAAATGGAGTTGGAGAGTGGGATCACAGTTGGAGACTGTAGAATCAGAAAGGATGGATAGCTGTCCAGTAGAGATAACCATAAGGCTGTAGGGCATGGGGTTCTGGAGTTGAGGGATGCGCTAGAGACTAAAATTAGGGAGTTGTCAGCACTTACGTTACTGACCATGGAACACTGGAAATGAGGGTGGGAGAAGAAGCAAGCTCAGTTTAGAGCTTGGAAGAATGTGAGAAGCAAGCAAACAGTTGTCAAATGAGCAGGCAGGGAGGCAGGAGGCCTGACTAGGAGCCAGGCACCCTAGAGAGCAGACAAGGACTGGACTTGAAGGAGAGGGTAGGGTTAGTTCACAATGTATATGTGGCCTGTGGGAAAGGCTCTGTAGACAGAGAAACTGACCCTAGAAGACGGGTGGTGGGAACTGCTGGGGCAATTTCCAGAAGCACCCTAGGGTGGATGGGACCTGTCCGTAAGCTAAGGGGCCAAACCTTCGCTGACTAGTTTGTAATGTTCTATAGAGTAATAGGCGAGAAGGAAGATGAAATGGGTCCCATTCCTATAGACAGAGAAAAGTGGCTTCCCATGAATTGTTACACAGTGAAGTCAGAAGTCATGTCAGTGCTGAGAGTGGGGATGAGCTATGTGTGGGGGTAGATTTTGAAGGTCTGAAGGGAGGAAATGGGTGTGAATGGGTGGGTAAAAGTTGAGTATGAAGTCTACATAGTGCTAAGGGCCTTGAGGTCCATGCCATGAATTTTAAATGACGTTACACACATTGGTTGCTTTTGCTCCTAGTATATTTAGCTATCGTATATGCAGGCTGAGTTAGACTGTGAGGCTGAGCTAACCTTCTTTCATGTCCTCCATACTCATGTGAAAGACAACCCAAGCCAGAGGTTCTCACTCATAGTTAGACATGTAGCCACCGCTGCCTTTGATCTTATCCTTTTCTCTCTATGTCAGCACTATGACTTTTTAAGTTCTTCATGTTAATACATACTCTCCAAAGGGGAAGATTAAAATAGTTTAGCTTGAGTATCTGTATAGCTTATTATTAACTCTAAGATAGGTTTATTTCCCTGAAATACAGAAGTCTCCCACTGTATTGGGTGTGTATGTGGGGTCTTATAGAGAAAAAAAGGAACAGAATAAAAAGTGGATTTTTCATGCTTATTTTTGTTAGTGTGTTAGGTAGGGTTTTGCTGGGTTGCCACAGTTGTCCTGAAACTCAATGGCCTCAAACTTGCAATCTTCTTGCACTGTCTGCTGAGCCCTGGGATTGAGGGTGAGCCACCACACTCGGTGTCAGTCACCTTTTCATATGGTAGAGACAGTGAGAAAAAATTATTAGTTATCATTGGCTTGCTGTGTGTGTATGTATATGTGGGGGGGGTAGGAAATCCATTGTCATGTCAATTAGAACTGACTTGTTTGAGAAATGTCGCTCTTATCCCTCCAATTCTGATTTCTGAGGTCAGATAAACCTGCTAATTTCAACTTGATTCAGAGGGACTCTAATAACTAACTCAACTTTATTTTAGCCTGGTCTGTTGGAGTCTAGGGAAGGATTTTACCCCCAAATAGTAATTTTTACTTAGCACCACAGGGCCATGAGTAAGAAGAGCATGCTTGCACTGCAGTGGGTCTGCCTCCAGGAAAGAGCTCAGTCAGTGGCTAATGGTGTCACTCTGCTGCATAGTCAGGCCTCAGAAACCCCACTTGCTGGGGAACACTGATCAGAGTCTGATATATAGGGCTTTGATTCTATTAAAAGAAGGAGGTGACAGCACGGTGGATAAAACACAAAGGTCAGAGTTTAGATCTTCAGAGCCCATTAAATGTCTGTAATCCCAGAATTTGCTGGTTAACTAGACTAGCCCAGATCCTGAACTGTTAAGAGATCTTGTCTCAATGAATAAGCTAGAACATGATCTAGAATGACACCCACTGTCAACCTTGGGTTTCCACAAGCATTTGCACATATGTGCACCATACCCACACTCATGGGTATGGGTACCCACACCACACACATATACAAAAATAAATAATATTAGAAATAACCCGGATGATAATTCTCATGATCAATTGGGATGACAATGGAATGTGTCCTTATACCAAATCTTTTGGATGCTTTGATAAAGTGTCCTTGTGCTGAAAAAACCTGTGTCACTTGGTAATCAGCCGGTCACTGTGTCACCAGCTGCAGCCTTTGATGCTGACAGCCTCTCAGCTCCTGTGATGTGATGCCTGGTACCTGGTACTCTGGGATGTATCACAGCAATGCAGGCCTGCCAGTCCTGCTCCTCTTGGCTCCCTCAAAGTGACTGTATCACCTCGGGCTCTGCAAAATCACAGATTCTGAAGCACCAACACAGGCCTGTAGATTTGTAGTCTCTGTGAGCAGAGCACAGGAGCCTCTTTTCAGAAACAGCTCAGACGACTAAAAAAATCTGGCAGGTTTGGGAGCAGAACTTTATGACCATGGTGGTGCTATAAGACTGTGAGGCTGATAAAAAGAAGATGCATCCTCCATCTGCTGGTGGCATCAGGCCTAAGCTGTAGCTCTGCCCTTACCCAAAACCTCTCCATAAGCCTATTCTTTTGTCCCTCCTTTTCCTTCCTTGGCTCCCAAACCTCCTGACTGTCCACTTTGCCACTGGTTGTCCTCTGATGTGGCCATCCACAGTGCTCTATTATTGCATTAATCAGCACTCTGGCTGGATGGGCAAAGGGGGCTTGAGATGAGGAACTTAAGAGGAAGAGAGTTTGGGGCTCACACTTTCTGAAGGTTCAGTTCATGGCAATTTGGCTCCACTATTTCTGTAACTGAGATGAAAGAGAATATCATGGTGCATAATCGGCCCACCTTACAGCTGCCAGGGGCCAAGTGGGCAGGGACAAGATGCATCCGCCCTCCATGGGCATGCTCTAGAACCTCATAGATAGGTTTTGAGGGGTCTGGAAAAGTAGAAGAGACCTTGATGGGTTAAGCCAAAGACTGATGGCTGTACAAACAGACTAGATCAGGGGTTTACAAACAAGACCATTTTCCATAGCTGTAGAGAGACCTTTGAAAGGCAATAACCAACCCTTACAAAAGGCCCCGTGGCAAAATCAAAAATAGATATCTTTATTCAGAGTCCCTGAGTGAGGATTTGGTAAAATAAAATGATTCTATGATGACTTTGGGCTTCTTAGTTTCATCATATATTTGTTCTAGGTACAGTTTGCCTCCTTCAGCTCCACGGCTCGAACGCAAAGTTCGCGGTTCCTCATCAGTTTGCAGTTGTTGACTGAGAAAAACCAGTATGAATGATTTTTCCTGATGATAGCGCTTTCTGTGCCACTGATTCAGCCCGCGGCATATCCCTCACTGTGATCTAACGCTGTGACAAGTGAGCAAGGTGCCGAGCTAGGGAATCATGCATGAATGCTCAAGTCAGAAGCCTGCTCCTAGGCAACAAGGCTGTTGCTGTGACAGATGTCTACAGTAGGACTGTGATGTCACACCACATAGGTCAGGGATTTGAGACAGGTAAGAAATTATGCAATTAGAGCAATTTAAGTTTCCTTTAGTTTTAATATCTTTAAGAAAAATGCAGACTATTACTCCTAGTTCAGAGATACTGTGATGGAGAAATCAGCATTTTGATCAAACCTGTTTCCGGTGGAGACTGTGATAAGTCTGGAGAATCTTATCTAATCATATTTTTCTGATAGAGATACACACGGTAATGTGGCGGAATGCCTCAAGTTTTATGCAGCTATGTACTTTCTGCTTTTCCGTGGGGGTTTGTGGTTGCTGTGGAAACATTAACTGCTTCTTCCTTCCCTTTCATGCAAAATGTAAAGGTAAAAATATGGACTCAAAGGTAGTCTTTTGTAATCTTACACTAGCAGATGCTGGTGGTGTCTGCCCTTAATGACTCTATAGGGTAGGCTGGCCTTCCACTCTCTCCAATGCCTCTTCCACAGAAACCTTCCTTCCCCTGTCTGCTCTTTCCCAGTCTTCCTTCTTCTATGGAAGCAGAAACACCCAGTGCCGGGCATTTGGGACTCAGAGATGGTTGCCTCTGCTCCTTGTCTGAATCCTTAGGTACTTGCTCTCTGCCACATGCTGCCATGCATCTCCGTCGCACATCAGCACAAGGAGGGGATGCTTCTTGAGACCTATTAGGTCGTTATTAATCTCTTCCTCTGGATGCAGGTTACCAAAGACAGCTGTCTGTCCTTTTCATCTTCTGTGCTCTTTGTTCCCTTGGGTACAGAAGGTCCTCATGGGGATGTGAGTCTTCCCCTTTCTGGAATATAACAGCTTGGAAAGGGACAAGAGTGACTGAGGGTGACAGGAAAATCTATTTGATGAATCAGAGGTACTCTTGGAAGTTTCAGGAAAAACATGTTCAGGGAGAGAGGAAAATGAGAAACACTAATGAGGTCGTTTTCAAGTTCAGCAAATAATTGAAGCTATGCTTCATTGCCTGAAATTTTCCCTATAGAAGCCAGGCTTTACGTCCTACTCTAGCGTTTAACACGAGCCTTGGAGTTCAGGAGTTACAGTCAAGCCGAAGAAAGGAAATATCATTGAAAATACCTTGATGATATTCCCTTTGTCTTCTTAATTATTAAAATTTCCTTTCTTCCTCTCCCTTTTTCCTTCCTTTATTCTTGTTTGTATGCTTCCTTCTGTCTCTTTTTTTTAGCCCCCATGAAAACACATTATACTAGCTATTGCTAGTAGCAGTGCTGTTAAAAATAAGAGTGCCACTGAGTGTTGAAGAGTCATATGTATAATTGCTTGTTCCCATCTCCCTCTTCTCACCGCCCCCCTCATCTAAGGGCAATTCCTTTAGTCCTGGGAGCATGTCGCTGAGATGATATGGTAAGCTCCGTCATAACCACTTTAGTCACATGATCCCACTGAGGTCGTTGTCTCACCCATGTCTCTCTTCCTGACCCTAAAGAGGAGTCAGCTTCAATAGTCTTTGCGGGAGTTCCTCTTTTAGTTTTAACACTTTTTCTCTACTCTTGGTGTGTCATTCATCTAAATAGAATAAAACTGCCAATGTCTTCAAAAGGCACTTGGAAAGCATCGCATATCTAAAAATGCCTTTATTTTCGCCTTGATTGTGACTGGTTGGACAGCAAGCACGTTGGAAAGAATTCACCTTTAGAATTTTGAAGATATTTCTCTGTATTCTGCATTCCAAGGTTACTTCGCCACAGATAAGCATAAGTCAACTTCAGCACATAGATTTCTACTTATAAGCTTGCTTTGACTTTTTTGTTGATACTTTTTTTAAATCCCTAGAAACTTATGTCTTCCCTGGCTCTGCTGTCTGAAGCTCCATGCTGAGGTCCTGTGGTGTGGGCTGATTACCCCTTGTGCTGTCTCCACTCTTCCAGTATGCCTCCTCATGTCCTCAGTTCTGGGAAATGTTCTTAAATCATTTTGTTGATGGATCTTGCCTTTGTCGCATTTTCTCTCTCCTCTTTGTGGTTTTCTCATTTTCTAATCACATATTTTTTTCACTCCTCCTTTACACCTCTTTCTATTTTTAACTCTTGTTTATGAAACTTTTCTCATCTTTTCCTTTTAAGTACTCTACCCAATTTTCTACTTTAGATAGTTTAATTTTCTAGGAACTCTTTTTACTTTCTGAATGTTCTTATTCTAAAGCATCCTACCAAAGAGGTGGTCTCATTTCTGGTTTTGGTTTTGAGGTTTTTGTTGTTTTTGTTTTTTTGTTTTTTGACTGATGATCTATTTGGCCACTTCTGGAAGGAAACTCCCAGAGCAACATTGCATAGCCCTGTCCTTACTATTTAAGTCTAGATACACTTCTGTGTGATTAGTCCTGGGTAAGAAGGAACTTCCCAAGGCTTATAAAGAAGAGGTAAAGTTAGAGGACACAGTGATGGATAGATTGCAATGCTGTCCAGTGGGTACCAGCCTCTTATCCCAAGCACTGGCTCCAGTGACCTGGTGTGGCCCAAGCTACCAAATGCTAGCTTGTGTTCCTACAGAGGCTACAGCATCCATGGCCTACCTCAGTTTCCCCTCTCCATTGTATGTGGATAGCAAGATAGTGATTCTCTGGGCTTTCCTGCTTGTTCCATCCATCCCTGTTTCATTTCCTGTGAATGCTGAGATAAAGTGTAGTATAAACTCATTCTCTTGTAGCTCTAGATGTCAGAATCTAAACTGCAGGTGTCTCATTCCAGGGGATGTAGATGAGCAATCTGTTTCCTTACTGTTCCCAGGTCCTAAAGGCTGTCCACAATTTTAGCTCTTGACTCCTTCCTCCATTTTCAAAGAGCAGCATCCCAACCTCTCATCTGATGCACATCTCCCCGCAGTTTAACCCTCCTTCCTTCCTCCCACAAGGACGGCTATAGAGTGTCAGCCTACCTATGTGTTTCAGAACAATTCCTCCTACTTCAGAGCCTCCACGGAATCACAACAGCAAATTGTCTCTTGCCATACAAGGTGGCCTTCAATGGTCCTAATGAATAGGATGGCTGTCTCATCAGTCAGGGTGGGCAATGACTCTCTTATCTTATGATTTTCTTCCTTCAGATTTGCACTTCTCTAAGCCCCACCCACATTTATGTAAGCTCTAATTTAGAGAGTGGGCTTCTGCTTTCCTGACTGACTACACTCCCAGTGTCAACATTCCTATGCAGCTCATCTTGGGCTAGTTTCTCCAAAGTCCTCTAGGTTTCAGCTTTTAGAGTAAACACTGCTTAATGTCTGGGAGTTCACAAGGTGAAAGGCTCTTTGTGGTTTATGCCAACCAACTCAGTGCCTTAGCTTTGCCACTTGCTGTTTGATCCTCTCTCAGAGACTAGCCTGTATGAGGAGCCCCCATACAGCGTTCTTATTCGGTGGATAATCTCACAGAGCCCCTAACTGTGTGGAGAAAAGAGCAATGTCAAGGGCAGGGGAGGTTCTGAATGCCTAACTGCACCCTACCCCCGGCAGTCTCATCTCCAAGGCACCTGTTGCTACAGGTCCTCAGTCTTTCAAAGGTTCCATGGCTAAAGTGTGCTTTGAAAGTTTCTTTACTGCAATCTTACAGTCTGGGCTTGTAGAATTAGTAAACATTGCTATTTCATGTCCATTTGTTTGACAGCTTCCAACACTGTGTACATTTTTTTATTCCTTCTCGTTTATGTAGGTTTGTATCTTTTCAGTTAACTCATTTAAAGGTAATTACCCAGACTTAAAAGACAAACCCTTTCTCACCCAAAGTTGCTCTTGATCAGGGTATTTGCCACATCAACAGAAAGGAAAACAGAGAACTCGTCATTTATCAGCCATACCCACTCCTTCTCTTCCTAAAAGAACTCTAATTTGTTCTTTCTTCCAGGCAGCTAAGAGTTTAAGGGCCATGTAAGCTTTTTTTAAGGGGCACGTAAGCTTCTTCTCCATAATTAAGTCTGACTTTTGACTCATTTAAGTCACATTGTTATGTGGAGACCAGAATGATCCACAACTGAGAACTTCGAGAAAATCAAATTACTAATTAGGAGCAATGGCAGACCAGCAGAATTTTGGGAGTAGAGATTGGTCATCTTTGTTAATGTAACTTCCAGGTGATTCTCATATATACTCAGCGTTAAGAACTATTGGTCTATTAGCTAAGAGATGGCTCATCAATTAAGAGCACTTGCTACTTTTCCAGAGGGCCTGAGTTCAGTTATTAGCACTCACATTTATTAGCTTACAAATTCATGTAAGTCCAGCCTTATGGCATCTGACACCCTTTCTGGCCTCTGAAAGTATGCATACATGTGGCATACATTAACACAGACATGCATATGTAATATAAATAAAAATAAAAAAATAAAAATAAATCTTAGAAAAAAACCATCGATCTATCACAGGCACAAAAGCTCACGTCCTGAAATAATATATAACAGGACTACAGACCAGTCAGAGTTCTATCAACGGTTTATTTGGTAAGGGGGTTGAAGGGTGGGAAGATGTGGAATTCCAGAGGAGACCAAGGCCCTGCAGAGGGAGAAATATTCAGAGGGAGAGATGGCAGGAGAGAAAGGAGAGAGAGATGAGGGAGGGAAGAAGAGAGAGAGATGGCAGGTGGTGGGGGAGAAGGGGAAAGAAGAAAGAGCAAAGACCAAGAGAGAATGGGGACCATGGCCAGGTGGTATTATATAGGGGTAGGTCAGCATACATGCTAGTGCCTTGCTGATAATGCAAGGCTTCTGGGTGACTTGAGGGTGAGTATGAGGTAGTCCAAGGAACAGGTTAGGAGGTGATTCCACAAGAGTCTCCAGGCACAAGCTTAAATTTGGATTACCTTAGGAATGGGCAAGTGATATATTTATGGTCAGCAGGCAAGGAGAAACTAAGTGCTGTGAATCTTGTGAGTGACTGAGAACAAAAATTGCAGTTTTCATACCAAAATTTCCTTGCAGATAATGAAAGAAACTAAGTCCTTTAGCTCTACCTCCAGAAACTGCTCTGTAAAGATTCAGTGTCATTATTAGCTGTCATTATTTCATTGAAAACATAAAGTATTTCTAAAAGGCAAGAAAAGTTTACTGTAGTTCAACTTAATAATTTATGTGGAATTTTTAAGACAAGTGGATTTATTCTTCTACCTGCTCTCAGCAGCAATGTATACCAACCAGCTATAACTGGACATGTGGGATGTCCCTCAAGCTCAGCCACTGGTCACCATGATGGGGGTCATTCATTCCACACATATTTATTGCCAAAGACTTTTCTTCTCTAAGGAAATTGCTTTGTATTTTGCTGAGCTAACCACACTAAGGCAGAGTCCTCAGAGCCCTCTTCTCAGCCTCCTTGTAGTTCTTCCTACGTTTACATGAAGTCTCCTTGTGGACCCTGCAGAAGAGAGACACGGTATATAGAACCAAGTCACAAAGCTCACTGGTAAAAATGTGACCTTCACAGGCTCTGTTTCCCTAAGTGAAAATCCTACAGCAAAGGAAGTGTTGGCTGCTGAGAGGGGGCTGGATACTCAGCCTTCCATCTAGGTCAGAGGTGATTTTGGAAGGTGTAGTTGCTTCCACTGCTTCCATCCCCAAGCCTTCTGAAACAGCAAAACCCAATAGCATTTTCTGACTTGGCCTCTGGGATAAGGGAATGTAGCCGGTAAAGGAAGCAGACAGATTCTTTTCTTGCCATTTTTAATACCAATTGCCCAGATAAAACAGAAACTGCAGTGAGCTTTGTTACAGCAGCTGGGATGTGGAGATTAATTAGCAGGTTCTCTCCCTCTTCCCTCCTGAACTGACTGTGTGGGTGACACTCAGCCCCCTCTCTGTGCTCTGGCTGATTGATGGAGCATTCAGCCCATTAGTTGAAAGGCCTTTTAGCAGGGTGGCTATCTGTCCCTTCAAGACTATTTATAGGCTACTTTGTTCCGACAAACCCTCTCATTCTAGCTACTTCATCTGAAATTGTTAGTTTTGAACTTTCCATTATCCCCGTGGGTTCTATGAGCCAAGTATTATTTGCAGTTTCAGGCTGTGAATATCATTAGGTTGAAGTGATTTAATGTGGCACATTAGAGACAAATGCACTACACCTATCACCGTCATGGAAACAAACTGGGCACAGACTCAAGGCATGAGGTAGAATTGTTATGGATCAATGATGCTCAAAATGAAATTTCTAAAAATGTATGTGACATTCCTCTCTGCTGGACATGGTATCCACCCAAGTCCCTTTGCCTCCCGAATTGAGCTGGCATTAGTGTTTCCCTGTAACTTGACCCAAGGCTGCTCTTCTGCTCCATCTCCATCTTAAGCTCCCACCAGCCAGGGCAACTATCATCTCTTGTTCCCTGCCAGGATCTACTTTAGTTTAATGCATCTTGCTTCTGTGTCTCTGCCATACTGTGTCCTCATTTGGAACGTCTGTCTTAGCTGGAAGTAGGCTTTGGTGTCTGTACTAGTTTGCATTTCTGTTGCTGTGATGAAATACAATGACAGAAAGCAACATGGAGGAGGAAAGATTTAATTTCGCTTATACCTCCAGGTACAGTCATAGTAGCAGAGAGCCGAGAACTCGTGCACCTAGTCACATTACATTCAGTCATGATCAGATAGAAAATAATGTACCCTTGCCGGTTGATTGCTGTTTATGCTCAGCTAGTGCTCTTAATTCATTTATAATTTATAGTCCAGGCCATAAAGCGGTGCTGCCCACATTCAGAATGAGTCTTCCTACCTCAATAAGCCACGTCCTTCAGACATGTTCCCATGCCAACCTGATCTAGATAATTCCTCACTAAGTCTCTCTTCCAAGATGATCGCAGGTTGTCTAAATTTAACAGTTATAACTAACCAGCACAGTCCGCCCCTTGACAACTTGACAAATAAACATCCCTTAGGCCATAACTTTCAAAGGCCGGTTGCCAAAGCCTCATGTTAATATATAATACAGAATGTAGTTGAACTCTAAAAAGATCCCAGTCTTCAAAATTCTACACTTAGAAATTCTAAGTCTCTTACATGTGGGCTTCTATGAAATAAAAAACAAGTCACATAATTAAAGATTCTTATTCCAAAAGTGAAGAACTAGTGTATAGTTTCTCCAATATTCTGGAGTCTCCATTGCAGCTGAGGCTTAACCTTCATCAGTGACCTCTCTGCGGGCACTCTGACCTTGCCGCGGGCGCCAAGGCTCAGGTGCTCTCAGTGATCCTTCCGTCTTGTGTTTTCATGGCTTTAAAGCCACTGTCACATGGACAACTATTACACAGGCATATCCACATGAATTTTGAGATTTAGAATGTGGGTGCTACAAAAGAGAAAGAGGGAGCTTTAAGTGGTGAGGAGAGGAGAAAGGGGTGTTGAAAGAGGGAAAACTCACTCTAAGAGCACTTGGAAATACTATATGGAAACTTACTATTTTCAAACTATAGCCAGGTGGTGGTGATCCACGGCCTTACTCCCAGCACTTGAGAGGTAGAGGCAGGCAGATTTCTGTGCATTCAAGGGCAGCCTGATCTACAGAGTGAGTTCCAGGGCAGCCAGAGGTACAACAGAGAAACCTTGTCTCAGAAAAAAGAAAAAAAAAACCTTTATACACATATGTGTGTATATATACATATTTATACATATAAATACGTGTGTGTGTGTAGAAAGGAGAGCCAGGTGAGAAAGAAATGAGATCACTGGCCTGAATATTTTTTCTAGCTCCTTAACAGACCCACAGCTTTGTCTCCCTGGTCCTGGTGCTGGCTATGTTCTGCATTGATTTTTAGCATTTCCCTTCTCTTGTGGATTCTCAGGTCCCCTTGTATGGCATTTTTTCACTGTAATTGACAAAGCATTTGCCTTGTATGCTCAAGCCCTGAGTTTGATCAGTGGATAGACATGTTTCTGAGTGCTGGAGATTCAAACCCAGGGCTTGAACATTCTAGTTGAATGCTCTGTCATTGCCTTCTACCCTTCCCAAGTGGCATGCCCTCTAATTAAAATTTACACTGCATCAATTGCCTATAATTAAGAGTTTCACACATCAGGTAGTGATTAAGGATCACCCGAAATCCCACCAAAGTCAACTAGTAAGTGATAATTTGGCTCAACAATGTATTGCAACCTTGGAGAGCATACCTCCTCTTGGTATGAAGGACCTATACAGCCATCCCTCAACTACCACTTAGTGATAAGAATTATAGGGAACTTTGGATCTACTAAGTTACAGTATTTTAATAAAATTTTGGTAAGAGATATGCCCCAAAGCAAGCAAGCATGAATTATCATCTCATTCTTTTCTGTTTGGGGTTTTTTAGTTAGTTTGGTTTTGGTTTGGGCTTTTTGGTTTTTCAAGACAGGGCTTCTCTGTTGTAACTCTGGCTGTCCTGGAACTCACTCTGTAGATCAGGCTGGCCTCAAACTCACAGAGATCTGCCTGCCTCTGCATCCCGAGTGCTGGAATTACAGGCCTGGACCACTACCACCCAGTGTCATCACCTCCCAGTGGTTACAACAGAGAAGCCCTGCCAGTTAAATCCTAAATCAATAAACGTAAGAAGTTACTATCAGAGCAGAAATTAATGAAATAAAATATTTACACATAAAAAAGATCATTCATCATGATTAAATCTGATTCCTTTCAGAGATACATGGATCGTTCCACACGTGACTGAGAGTAAGAGCTATAAATCCAGAAGTGAAAGATCACTCACCGCCCTCTAGAAGTGCTTCCAACTCTCAAAAGGTGATCTATGTACAACAATATCAGCTACCTGAGGGACATAAAGAAATTACTTAGCTTAATTTTCAACTGGAGGCAGGCAGTATAATACGGATCCCGAATGGCCCCTACAAGTCCCTTGTGTGGCCAGTGAAGGAGCTAGAGGGAATCTGGAGAATGACTGTGGCCTATTAACTTTTTAAGGTGATTCCACCTATTCACCATAGACTTGATGAACCAATTAACTATAGCTTTTGGCCAGTTTCACCATATGGTAAAGCTGGTCAATGCTTTCTTCTCCATTGACATTGCCCCAGAAAGTTAAGAAAAATTTGCTTTCATCAGAGATGATCAACAATAAATATTCATCATTGTGCTCCAGGGTTATCTGCACAGCCACTCCATTTGTCATGGTTTGGTGAATCGTGAAGGACTTGACATTCTGAAACTGCCACACAGCAGTCTCTTTGTACCATTATATTGATGATGATTTGCTAACTTCTGATTCTCTTACAGATTTGGAATCAGTAGCTGTGGGTCTGAGAGCTGTTTGTAATCACTGGGATGGGCAGTGCATGACTCCAAAGTGCAGAGGCATGGTTTGTCTGCCAAGTTCTTGAGAATGGTCTGGTTGCATAAAACCAGAGCCAGATCAGAGACTACAATGAATATACTCTTGACCTGTGATAGTCAAGCAAGTGCAGGCCTTCATGGGATTGTTATTCGAGAGTCAAGTGTTCATCCCCTTATCTGGTCTAGGTAGTGCACCCTCTGTGTGCTTTGTGTATGAAAGGAATGACACGGGAGTGGACTGGGGCAACTGAGCAAATGTTTGAGCTGCTAAACAGGACTTTCACAAGCACAGGTGCTCAGGGCCACCATTCAGACTCAACCATTTAAATTAGATGTAACCATTGATACAGCAGGGCTTGGTTGGACTTATGGCAGTGTATGGTGAAAAGGTGAGTATCCATCCCTAGGGTTTTGATCGCAAGTGTGGAATGGAGCTGAGACTCAATGTACTCTTACTGAGAAGCAGCTGGCACAGTGTATGTGGCCTTATAAGCTTGAAGACTAAATCACTGGGTGAAGTCCTACTTATGCTATATTCCCAGTCCTGGACGGTTAAGGTCTTTGTTATACACCCCCAAATCAAGACTGGCACATATACCTACTTCAGCAAAATGGGAATAGGAAGCTACATAGCTACATAAAACACAGGAAAGCATTCAATAGGAGTCCTTTGACAGCTAAATTGCAACGGTCTTGGGACCAGTAGAGTATGTGATTGTATAAGACATGGGCCTCCAGAAGATAGATCTCACAGAACATACTGAGAAGGGACCACATCACCCCAGATGCCTGGTACACTGACAGTTCCAGCAGGAGATCACAGGCTACATGGATGGCAGTGGCAGTCCAGCTGTTCACTGATGATATTTGGATAGAGACAGAGGTTGGTCAAAGAAGCCAATAAGCTGATAGTTGAGTGAGCCCTCCCCTCTTCATGTGTGAACCAGTAATTTGTGGCATACAGAGAGCTCGTTCTATGGATCCTTACATGACACCTGAAGGATTGGGAGGAGGGCCACTGGCTTCTGTGGGACTTTCCCATGTGGGAAGATCTCTGGGGTTCAAGAAAATAAAAGTCTGTAATAGTCTGTCACGTAGCAGACCATAAACTTTTATCCATTCATGAATGAAGGCAAGTAGATGCCATGTCTTCCTTGTCATTCCTTCCAGGATGACTATAGGGAATAGTGTTGGATTTCTTTGTGTCCCCCCCAACTCTCCCACCCCCCTATCCCTCCAACCCCACCCCCACCCAAACAACTGGCCACTGGATCAGCTTTGGGGAAGAAAGCTCAGGGTGGGTCTGAGGGTCCAGGGCTGGCCTTTGTCCCAAGAGCCATTGGAAACAGAATTCCTGGGAGACAGATTTCACTGAATCAAGGGTGGTCTTATTTATAGGGGAGAGGGGGAGAGGGAAGGGTACTAGAGCAGCCCATTTGCATGTGGGAGGCTCAAGACCAGACCTTTTATCTATTGTTTTAAGGAACTTTACAGCGGGGGTGGGGGGCTGAAAGAAAAATGGATGCGGTGTTAAAAATGGCAATCTTATCTGTTTTTTTTTTTCAATCTTACCTGTTTTGTGCATAATTTCTCTCTTTTGTCCTTTTGTATAATGCACAGAAAAAAGAGGTTGGGGGGGGTCAAACAGTAAAAAGTTCCGTACCCTGATAAGCAAATCTCTGCTTATATCTGTCCTCAGTTCTATGGATTATAACCAATTTCTATGTATGTTAACAGTGTACTCACATATGTGTATACATATGTGTGTACACATGCTAGAAGTATTCCCTGTCCCCTAACATGAAGGCACTAGTCTATATAAACTGTTCTTCATCATGCTTTCCCTTTACACTGCATCCTGGGAATCAAGCTCTATCAGAATGTGTCTGCCTCGTTGCATTAGAATATTCTCAGTGCAGCTCTGTTATAATGGCTTAGATACACGATGTTCAAACTTCTGTCTTCTTGTCTTAGGGCACATATCAAGTACACGAATGCTAATAAAAGCTGGTGCGGAAAAAATCTCTACGATTTTGTGATTTCTGTTACCACGAATAAAAAGATCTGCATAATAGTCCTAATTATGTGGCACCCCGCTCAGAGTCTTATAAATCACGAAGCAGATCCCAAGTTTGTGGTCATTAATAAAGAATGAATATATTTACATATCAATTTTAATTTTTTATATTTTTATTATAAAAGTAATGAGAACATAAAACCAGTGAGCTATTATGTTATATAAATTATATACATAAATGCTATTTTTATAACATGATTGAGAAACTCAAGCATTTCTGTTTAGATTCTTCGAACCAGTTACAATTCTCTGCGAATTCTCAGGGTACTCATCGGACATTTTCGTTCTAATTTTACACTTAGTGCCCTTCTTTTTTTAAAATAGTTGCTCACAGAGGTAGGTGCTTCCACAAAGTGACATTGATAAAGCATGGTTGTGACGTGAGAGATATTTGTCTCTGGGGAGGTACAACCTGTAAAAGTCCAGTAAGAAGAGCCGTGAGCAGTTTTTTAAGTTGTATGTCAGATTTCAGCTCTACGCACCCACTTGCAGCTGGCAGGAATCGTACTTACACAGACTGAAAATGCACCTGCAATTATGCCAGAATATTATTTCCTAGAAAGCGTGAGATCTGTTTGCAAATACTTGTGTTAAACTGAAAAGCAAGACCACTTTTTTTTTTAATTCTGTTGATTAAACTGTGTTTAGCCAGGGTGTTTAAATGCATAAAATTATTTGCCTTAATTGGAAATTTCCATAATCCGTTTCATTTGGAATGCTGCTACGATTTGAAACGTTTTTGGTCTTCACCTTGAGGACACATATCAAGTCGTTTAAACAAACAGCTACATCTAGTAAAAATGTTAAATCCTCCAGATAGTCTTCATCGTCAAGTTCTGGCACAAATGGTTTGATGGCATGTCACAAATCATAAAATATTTTCAGCATTTGGCCTTGATGTAGGCATCTTACTTCTGAAAATAAAATTGTGTTGCAGGAGTCAATACTTGTAAGGGATCCTTGGACAGTCAGTGGCCATTGGCTCGTATGAAATCCAGTCTTGACGGCAGTTTTAAGGGTCTTGTCCACTTTCAATGCTTTTGTGCATAAAATTCTTGGTGAAAGAAGCTGACCATTTGAATATCTCTCCTCAAGACCACAACGATGAATTCAAACTCTTACGCCAAAAAAGTCCATGTGAGGATCTTAGCTGCTTTAAAGACAGGTGACAGGTGACCTCAAGAATCTGCTTTAGTGGGTTTGTGTAAGATAATCCAGAGAGCATACATTTACAAAATAAGCTTAAAAATTAATTAATGAAAACAAAGTAATAAAGTAAGAGAGTAGCACGCAACTAAATAGAGTCTAGTGTAAGTTTATTCTCAGAGACACTAAGACTCTGTCGTGTCCCATCTGCAGGGAACTGGAAACATCTCCCTTGTGGGCACACATTAGTACATGCTGCCCTACAAGGAAGAGTCCTTCCTCCCAGAGCTCACATTCTGAACATGAAAAACAAAAGCAGGTTGCTTTTAGGTGTGCTCCCCTGTAACAAGCAATGTGTAGCCCAGATGTTCTCCGGGAGGAGAAGGATACACATAAATGGGATGATCTGTTTCGTTTATTGGTATTCTCACTGCATGCTGTGTTCAGCAGGCAGTGGGTCAGAATTTCAGGAGGCTTTGTAATTCTCTTTTTCCTAATGACCAAGGAGAAAACCTCAATCTACACTGACAATGTTTTGAAGTGAAAGAAACAGATTTCTATCTTAGAAATTTAACACAGCTCACAGGTCGCATTCAAATTTAGTGACTGTTTTATTATATTCCAGATTATGTAAGTTTACTATCTAGTTAAAATTATGAAATGCCCAAGTACAATTTTAATGCAAAGAAAAACTCAGGTTTGCTAAAAATCTAAGATGCCGAAATCTGAATATGAGGCAAATTGATAGATTTGTGGTATTGCTTCTATCTCACGTTTAAACATTGTATTGTGGCCTACAAAACAAAAGTGCTTTAGTTCAAGAATATTCTTTTGAGAGCGTGGACATAGGACAATAGAAATGTGAACAGTTGCCTGTATAGTTGTGTTTGGCTGTCCAAGCTCTATTGTAAGCAAAGAGGAAAAGTCGAGTCTGTGATACAGCAGGGCAGTGGCCTTTCTGTTGTGGAATAGTGAAGACAGCAGAGAGACAAGAAAGTCTCTGGGACATTGGTGATTGGAAACATGGGAAGAGCCTTAAGACAAAGACCCGATCAGTAAGCTTGAAAGTGCAGCGCTTGAGCATTTTCTGAATCTCTATTTCTCTAGATTTGGATTTTCTACTCTTCATTATGTGTCATTTTAAATTGTTCTCATTCTCTTTGAATTTTTTTTTCTAACAACCATGATTTTAACTAGAAACAGAGAATAGTGACCAGTTCTCGTTTGCATCTGAAGAGAAGGAACTATGAGGAAAGAAGAGAAACAAGGAGGGAAAATAGTCAATGAGGATGTCCTGTGTCATGCTGCCGGCAGCATCTTGCTGTCAAGGTGATAGAATGGGAATAAGTATGATTTTGGAGCCATCGCATTCTTCCGGGGGCCAAATAAGAAGGAACTAGGTGATCATCACTTCTACTTGAAATAGCAGCATGCTCATGTCTGCCGTGATTGGATATGTAATTTCTCCACATATGTTTTAATCTTTTTAGATTTATCTCTTTTATGTGTATGAGTGCTTTGCCCGCATGTCTAAATGTGCACCATGCGTGTGCAGCATCTCAGATGTCAGAAGAGGGCATCAGATCCCCTGGAACTGAAGTTACACATGACTGTAAGGTACCATGTGGGAAAGATACCGAGGGGAAAGACATGGGGAGGGGAGAAAAAAGCCAGAAATCATATTTTCTCTTCAGAGTTCATTTGCTTACAAGATACTCTTGGTCTATGTAGCACTAATACACAAGAAGACACTAAACTATGAAATATATTCATGTGTTCCAGTAAGGTTAAAAAATAAAGAGGATTTTTAGGATTTTAAACAACAAAAAAGAAACTAAGTATAGCCTCAAATTTTAAAAGTATAATATAGTATATATGATATTGTGGTGAAAGAAAATGCAGGACACTCTGCCCTGAGTTAGCTCAGGAGAGATAACTAAGCACTGGTTACTTATAACTTGGCTAAAATGAAAATCCAGGCTCCTGGAAATGGGCTCTGGCTGCTGAATGGGGGTGCTGGTTGTCTTCTAGTCTTCTGCCCGCTGCAGACACCTCAGACTCTGAAGAAGTCTCTGTCTCTGTTGCATGGTTTCATCATAGATTAGCACCTGGGTCCCAGGCAGAGACTCAGGAAGATCAGGCTTGAGCGATTCCTGTCAGAAGAGACTCCTTCACCAGTTGGCATGCAGGACACAGATACGTATCTACCACAATCCTGCATTGCCGCTGTGAGAAAACAAGCTAAAACTGCACTTAGAGTCAGGAAACGTCCATCCCTTGAGTTATTTTGCAAATTCCTATGACAATTAATTGGGAGACTTCTGAAGTATTTTTCTTTCAAGAATTAATTTCTAGCTCTTCAAAGATATAATTTCCTTGCATTTCCTCAGCAGTCACAAATCTTTACAAACTTTAAAGTAGCCTGTGCTTTGGGTGAGATTTCCCAGAAAGACCGTTTATATGCGTGCAGCATGGATCTGATAGGAAGAGTCAATGAAATTAGAACACACAGATGGTGTTTAGAATTCTTTTCCTTTCATAACTTTTTTTTAAAAAACTCAGGCAATATATTAAGACCACCTAACAAAGGTCAATCAGGTTCCAGACACTGGGGGTGGAGGTGGGGGTTGAAGAGAAGAGGAGGTGAAGAACTCCTTTGTCCTAGGCACAAACAGACAGAACCAAACACATGGATAAAATAACAAAAAGAGACTATAAGAAGAGCTCACAGGGGGAAACACCAAATGAGATTGAGACAGACGTCCCAAAAAGAACTCTGGGGCCAGAGGTTGCTCTGAGGCTGTTATGCCTAACCCATACCTAAAATGTGGAGCTAGTAACAGGTAGACAGATGAGCATGCAGACAGTGGAGCAGACCCTGCAGAGTCCATGGATGGGAGAGCTGTTTCTGTAGAGGAGGAAGAGACCAGACAAGGGCTTTTAGCCACATGGGCAAGAGCAGTTAGTGGCCAGATCAGAGCAGTGGCAGCAGAGTCAGAGCAGCAGCTGGAGGTGGGCTGGCTTACCTTAGGAGAGAACTGGGTGCTAGAGACTGAGAAGGGGGCTCTGTTCCAGTTTCTACCTGTGTGCTTTGGGGGGTAGTGATGCCACTTACTGAGCCAAGGAATAGGTGTTGAGAGACAAAGATGTGGGTGTTCCTGGGTAAGGGTTGGAATACCTGCATGACCTCCAAGGGAAGTTTTAAGACAGACTGGAGTTCCTGGGTCTGCAGCTCACAGGGAAAAGGGGTGACAGGGTTGTCATCTGGTCTATGAAACCACTAGGGGATCATCATCCTAAATTACACTGTTGTTGAGCTGTTGTGAGATATGGTCCCCAGGAGGCACGGGGCTAGGGCTGGGCCTTCTCCCAGTGACAGCAAAGGTGCTTCCTGCCTTCATGTCCATTCTTGATAGGTGTTCATTTTCAAACTCGCAGTCACAACTTTAGTACTTAAAAGGAGGCTTTCTATCCAACATTCCTCTCCAGACTACCCAGGTCCTGCCTCTGCCATGAGGCCCTGAAGCCAGGATGGTTTCACTGAGTGGTGCTATCAGCTTACAAGGTACATTACAAGAAGCCACGTGATGAGCTCTCCCTGATCTTCTGTGGCTCATACTTGCTGTTTTCTTGTTTTACAGAGGAAACTGAGGCTCAGGAAGACTATGTGATGTGCTTGACTTATTTTGTATTTAGGTTTCCAAACACCAAATCTTGTGACCTTAAGAATAGTAGACAACACCCAAATAGAAGATTTCCATTCGAGGCCAATTTTACTAGCCAATTAATAAGTAGTCATGACTTCAGATAAGATAGAACAATGGCTGCCTTGTGATAGCACATTTGAAGAACATCAGTGTATATTGCAGTGTTTGTTAGGCCTGATTTCTAAGGATGATAATTCACCAGCCAGATGGATTCTGAAAGGCAATTTGTTTAAGATTTCAAGTGTACATTCACACTTATCATTTTTAAAAGAAACAAACCCAGATTGGAAATATCTAAACATTTTATAAAGAACATATGACAGCTCTCCAAAGAGTCCTCTGTTCTGATTTGTATAATTTACTGACACGGAAAAGGGGTCCATGACCTTAGACTCTCAGGGCCACAAGTGTTAAAGCAGTGCACTGAGAAGTTCCTAGCGCAGGAGAGACCCATAAAATCCTGAGCCACTTTCTATTCACATTCAATACTGCACTCTCCCGTGGCAAAACAATTAGCTTTACATGTCGACCTATCCAGAATACCATTATTATTGAAATAAAAAGAAATTAGTACAAAAGCAAAGTCAAGGCATCTAACCCTTGAAAGTTAGGTCTTCATTGCTAATATTGTCAATGAGTAAATCGTCTCCTTAATAAAATTCATTTGGTGTTCCATATAATGCCCATATTTTCAGTGTCCACATTCGGAGCTATCTGAGGGGTTTGATTTGAACCCTCGGGATCTCAAGTATCGTTTTTCCTTCCACATAGTATTTACTCTTAAACTCCTATGATCTCATGCTGTAGAAACCATGACTCCTGGTAAGACTTTGCTGAGAAGAAATGCATGGAGATGTGCGCATCACTTCTGGGGAACTTGTGTAAGCACAGGAACTTTCGCTCTGCACCAACAGTTTCCACTGGAAAAATGTGCCAGGCAACACTAAGGTGGTGGTGATAAAGGCAACTTAAAATACACATTCATTTGTAAAACACTGTAGGCTTTAAGATCATGAAAAGATAGTTTACAATCTCTTTGATTATGGCAGGGTGAGGGACCCTCTGCCGAACTTGCTGATGGACCAATAGAGTCACAGAGGGAAGAGATGTCATATCAGTCTGATACTAATTAAACCCAACCTTTCTGGTTTTCATACACTAAGTTTCTTGTAATGCAAGAAGCTCCTAGTTTTCAAATTTAGAAATTCTTAAAGCTTCCTTTCCATGGATTATGTATCTGAGCAGGCAGCACAACAGAATGTAGCACAAACAGAATCTGCAATTAACTTGGGACTTTGTCCTCACCACCTCACAAAGCACGCTCTAGGTTTCCACGTAAGTTTAGAGTCCTGGCTGTCTTTTACAATGCTTGCAGAAGATGACTGGAAAAGCAATGTGTCTTTTGAGTTTCTAATGATGAGAAAATGCTACAAGGACAGGGCCAGCATATAGAAGAGGAACTCTAGAGTCAGAGTAGATCCCAAGAGGAGTCCTCTATCTTGTTGGCTCTGACTTTCCAACTGACACTCGTGGGTTGTTTCTCTCCCTCTGTTCCCATGGGGATCCTGCTTCACTTCCCGGCACATGGTTAGGCTAATGGTCAATTTGCCTAGCCCCCTGAGAAGGAAAGCACGGAACGTGGGACAACGCATCCAGCTAGGTCTCAGATTGGGGACTAAGAGTGGATAGAATGCAAAGAATTCAGGGAGAGTGTTGTCAGTGGAACATTTTCT